>PITA01006175.1:0-102769 GCA_004023965.1 Spilogale gracilis
CCTCCTTCTTAATCCATCTGTCTTCTAAATCACTAATACAACCTTCCTCTTCAGCTACTCTAGCTGTTCGCATATTTAAATTAGATTGTATCTCCATTAATAGCCTTTCTAACCTTTGCCCGTTCGGCTTTCACTTCTGTCATTAGAGCTTCTATCTTGAGACTAATGTTCTTTTCCAAGTTAGCCATTGCTTGGACAATTGCTACCCTAATTCCATTTCTGTCATATTGTTTACATTCATTTCCAGTAATTCTGTGACAGGGGTTGAATCTCTGGGTTTTTCTTCTGTTGGTTGTTCCTCCTTCGAGTCATTTTTTGGTGAGGGGTGGTTGAGGAGATGTATAACCGAATATATCAACCACTATCCAGGTGAATTGCTCATTGGAAGGATTCAGAGCAATCAGAAGTCACCACCAAAAAGGAAGAAGAAAGAAAAAAGAGAAAGAAGAGAAAGGAAGCAAGAAAAAAAATCGGCCAGAATGGGCACAATAGTAGGATTTATATGGTACAAGACTACAACAGAGTAAAGAAAAAGACCATTAAGAATAAAAGAAAGCTGAAGAGATCAAAAAGCTAAGCCCAACCTGAATGACCCTCAAGATCAGTATTTATATATTACAAAGGCAAAAACAATTACAAAGAAACGCTGACAGAATAATAGGGTGGGAAGGTGAGTGCAAACCCTCATTGTGGGCAAGGAAAGTATTTCAGATCCTCCTGGGTTTGTCTTGTTATTATTGTCAGAGGAGTCCACTTTCTAAAGATATAGGGAGATTAAAACTGGTTTGTATATAGAGGTAGTATTGAATAGGAATGAAGGATTACCTTGAAGCTTATAACTATATGTATATTTAAAAGAAAAAAGAATAAAGGAAAGAAAAGAGAAGAAAAGAAAAAAGCAGAAACAAACAAAAGAAGCAACAACAACAGAAAACACAGGTATGTGTTTGAAAAAAATTCAAGGTAAAAAGTTATTATGGAGTGTTGTATTAAGTATCACATTGTAATAGTAAGTGGGTTAAAAATTAAAAGAACAAAAACCATGAGAATGAATTTTAAATTTAAAGTGAAACTTTAAAAGTAAAAATAGAAAAATGTTAAAAAAAAAAAAGTGAAAGCTGTATCTATAAAGCGTACAGCTTTTGGAGGTAGTACCAGGAGCTTAATATGTTGACTTTCCCCTGATGTTGGGGTTTTACAGTTTTGGTATTGGCTCTTGTTCTTCTGGCTTGCCTTCTGGGCAAGGGGGCTGTCGTGTTGTTTTTTAGTCCCTTCTACCTGGGTGAGTCTCTCCGCCCCCTTCCTAGGGGCTGGGCTCCATGGAAACCAGGTTTTCAGGCTTTTGTTCTTTGGGAGATTTGTTCTTTTGTGGCTTTTTGCAGCTTTTCAGAAATCAGGTCAGAGCAAGATGTCTGTGCCCAGACCTCCTTCCCAGAGAGAGCCCTCAGCTAGCAGCCCTCTGGGTGGTGCGGGGATCACAGCCTCTCCCTCTATTTTCCCCTTTGGCTGCTTGTCACAAGCGGGTGCACCCACAGCCACTGGTCAGAAAGCCACCTGATGCCCCTGCTTGTCGTTTTGCTCCTGCACCATGGAAACCGCAACGGATTTTGGGTTGTGGACCTTGTCTCTGCCCAGTGACCCTCTGTATTACACACCCACGCAGGAGGTACTGAGGTCCCATGGCCCCACAGGTCACGCTTAAGTCTGCAAAATCACCTCCCCTGGGGGCTGTGTGACTGCTCAAGGGGTGGAAAAAAGCAGCCGGGGTATGGGGAGTGGCAGTTTTAAAGAAAATCTGCTATGACGTGTTCCCTCGTGCGGCCCGGGGCGCGCTTTTTCTCCGCAGATCTACATCCCTGTTTCCCTGGATGCCCCCCAGGCTCTCCGTTTTTGCCTGCTTTGAATCAGACCGTAATCTGCTGTTTTACCCCAAACACAGAGCACTTTCGTGCTAGGGTACTGCTTTCCAATGTGTCGCCTCTGTGGGCTTCCTCCCCCACATCCCTTTGTCTTTGGATATCACTCTGAGTGTTCCACTCCACTCTACCTCTTTGTAGATGCTCTCATTCCCCCGTAGAGATCCAGAAGTGTGAAATATTACATTTCAGGCTGATTTTATGGGTGCTCACAGTGTTCTTGCAGTGGTTTTTGCAGGTATTCAGCTCACTTCAGGGGACTCTAAAATGGGGTCACCCAGCTTTCTGCCATCTACCCCTATCCTCTCTAGTAATTGTTTTATAAATACAACTTGATTTGTGAATAATATAGTGAAGTGATTTTGCATTGAAGTAAAAATAACATTATTATTTGGGTCCATTTAGATAATGCAAATTATTTTTCTATCATTCCCTTATGTCAAACAAAAAACATACTGAAGTCACTTTCACATACTGAAGTTTTTATTGTAAAACTGAAAAAAATGTCATTTTTGATTCATAGACAGAGGATACAGATAAAATCTTTAACAGTAGGAATGTGTCTGTTTAAAGGAAAAAATGCAAAAATGTGCTGACAAATTCATGAAGCTTATCAATCTGAGTCACTGAAATTCAAAGCAAAGATGTGTTTCATAGAAATCCCTTGAATTTCTATGGTAACATTCCACAGAGAATGGTTCATTACATCTCACTGTATGTTTTACTTCATTTATTTCTTATATTTACACTTTTAACATGTTTCATCTTAGAGGAGGTAAAAAAAAATGTTCAAATATGTTACCTGTTAACTGTATTAATTTGGAAATTTTGACTTGTAATAAAAAGATTCATTTTCATCTATAAAAAAGCATGCAAGCATTTGAAAATAATTTGTTTTAAAACTATTTAACATCTTTACAAAAAATCAGTTAAGAGAATGAATTACCTCACTTATTTAAATAAAACTTAAGTGATTTATTGTTTATTGCTTCCCCTTAGGTATAGTTTTATATAGATTAGAAAGAGAATAAAGATGGGGCCTGCTTCTCACTCTGCTTTCCACTCCCCCTGCTTGTGCTCTCTCTCTCTCTCCCAGATAAATAAAATCTTTAAAAAAAAAAAAAAAGCAATGCAAAGGGAAAATATATTTGAGAACATCATCAAACACAATATGCGTTACAATTTCTCACCTTCAGATTGGCAAGAGTTTGATAAAGGTGTGGTAAAACAGGCATCAATTATTATTTTGAAGGGTACCTGGGTGGTTCAGTCTGTTAAATGTATACCTTTGGCTCAAGTCATGATCTCAAGGTCTCAGGACAGAACCCTGCATCAGTATTGGTCTCTTTGCTCAAAGGGGAGTCTGCTTCTCCCTTTCACTCTCCTGTGTGTGTGCACTCACTCTCTCTCAAATAAATAAGATCTTTAAAAAAAAATAGGGAGCTACTCAAAATAATATAAGAAAATGTATCATCTATCTACTTACCCTTCTCTTTTCATAATTTCATCCAATCATCTATCCATATATTACATGTTTAACATATCTGTTTTACCATGGAAAATAAAATAGTCCCGTTCAGAACACATAAGACTTGAAATTCACCTTTCAAAATGCATCTTCAATAGTTATATTTCTTGAAAAGTGACTTACAATTTCTACCCTGGAAACAATGTACTTCTTTTGTATTCTCTTAGCTCCGCTATGTCTAAGGGTCATGTTCTGTTGGCTAAAATTTATGTGAAACAGAAATATAACCCTGAATATTCAACAAATGTATAACCGTAACGCTTTAAAATGCTAAGTGCTTTTTGTATCACACATAGTGAATGATTTTCTTGCAAAGTTCAAAGATAAAGAAACAACAAGGAAAATACCTTCAAATACAAGTAGAGAAATGGCATTAATCAACTATTAAAATACTTTCATCATTTTGTACTAAGAAACTTATTCCAAGGTTAAAGAATATTTATGGGAAGTGATAGTGTTAGTCAGTTTGTCTCTATAATCATGTTGATAATTGGTCAGTATTCTCTCAACAAAAGAAAATAAAACCTCCTTGCCAGGTTTGCATTTCAATGTAACAAATATTTCTTGAGTCACTAATTTGCTATGCTTATTATTTTAGAAAATGTTGCTGGTTGATAAAAAATCAGGTTATTTTATTTGTTGTCTAAGTATATCCCATTAGATCATAGAAAGTTGGGCTCTAAGGTTCTCAGAATTTAAGTTGTAGAGTTCAGAAATACCACTATGCCAAAAGATAGGTTATGTTGATTTCATAAACCAAGTTGAATTTATTCACCTATTTTCAGAAGATTAGTTTCCAATAGTATTAATGGATTTGGTTGAAGATATTTATACTCACAGATTTCTTTGGCAGAGTATATTATAATTGACTAAATACATGAAAGGATCAGTAATTATCATTTTTCCCGCATGCATTTTTTCTCTACAATAGTTTGTGCTAGTAAAGAACATTAATTTATCATTAGACCTATAGTTCCTCAAATTTAACTAAAGATGATCTATCAATACTAGTTCACACCTTTAAAAAAAAAAATCTGAGTGTGACCTTGAAGTCTTACCGGCTGGGTCTATTTCACCTATGTTGAATCACCAGAGAAAACAAGGTCAAAGCAAAGTCACTGAAGTCTCACACCCTAGTATGCTACTCTTTGGGATTGATGAATAGCTTCAATTTTCTCAGTTCCATGACAAAGAGAATTGGAGCAGTTCTGTGGAGATCCATAAGAAGCTAGCTGTAGCCAGATGAAAAATGACATTTCTTGTACCGTTACTGGCAAGGTTAAAGCTTTTACAAATAAAAAGCTTAAGTTTTTCTCAAAATTCAGTTTAGAGTCTGAGTCATATTGTCTAGGTGAATTGGCCATTTGGGGAAACTTTATGAAGTGTTAACTACATTTGGAGATACCTGAAAATAAACTCTAAATTACTTTAGAGGGAAAATTTACTGCACCTTTCTGAGATTTAGTTTCCGTGTTGACCTAGTAGAAGTACAAAATAATGTTTTTCTCATGTAACAGGTGGTTGTGAAGATCATATTAGACACACTGCATATATGCAAAAATAAATGGCAAAGAAAGTGATGCAAATGTAAAATGATCGAATGAAAAAGAGAGAGAAAATAAAAAAAAGAAATCTAGGATTTGACCAGACAGCTTACTTTACATCAGCAACCCATTTATTAGAACCTAAGATCCTATTCTACATATACACAGGCTTTAAATAAATTATTTGTAATGTTCTTTCTAGAACAATTTAATTAAAAAGGAGATTTTCTCTAGCACTTTTAGAATCTTGTCAGAAAGAGGATGGCTTTCTTCTCTGGCTTATGTAGTATCCAGCTAATGAAAGTTTGAGGATACCAAGTCACAAAAGCCAGTCAAGAAGCCTTTTTCTTCTCATTTTTCTCTATCCAGGACATTTTGAACAACATTTCGGCTCTTACCCATTTTTCTGCTGATGAGGTGAATTTTTTTTCAAGCATATGAATAGGTCTGAAACCTACTGTTCTCAATGGTACACTAGCTCTATAGTTACAAGGGTTGATTTTGTAAAATCTCTTTAGTACATTTCTCATGGGCAGAAATATTGTGCCATGATGATAATACCTCCGATCACAACTACTTTAACTTACCAGGCATAATGTATAGGCAATATCACCATGCAATTAAAGAATGAAGCAAAAAGGGTGTCTGTTTAATGAGAGAATCCCCACAGGATGGTGCGGTACATTACAAGCATCCTTTCTCATTGAATGTTTAGACCTGCCTTGTATCATATTTTTAAAACAATAATCTTAATTTCTTTATTCAGAAAAATAAAAAAAAAAAAAAAAACACTCATTTTCCTAATGTCAAAAATAGCTCCGACCAAGTTTCTTTAGGTTTCGGATAGAGTGAGTTGAAGACATAATTCATTTGTGTGTATGTTGTTGTGTGCTAATTGTGATGATATTTGAGCATATTTTTTTGTTTCCATTTCCAAAATAGTTTTTGCTGAATAAAGAATCATTTCAACTACTTTTAAAACTTCAAAATAATGTACTGTGTTTTACATTTATTTTGGGTACTATGAAACATGATGTTTAAAAACATTAAAGTGAAGTTTCAGAGACTATATTTTCTCTCTGCTACTTAATATTCATAGCAAATGTAATCTTTTAAATTAATTTGCTTCTTATTTAACAAAATTTTAATATATAATTTTAGATTAGGTTGATCATGCTGACTACCTAATAATACTTAAATAATAAATACTTGTTATTTATTTAAACATCAATCATAGCTGTCGTATACTAACTTTTTTTAATATTTAAAGGATTAGTAATTAAACTTGAGATCTTTTATTAAGTGTATGTAGACTGTTTTTTAAAATTGTGTGACCTTTGATATCATTCCCTATAAATAAAATTTCAAATCAAACAGACATTCCAATAATGTAAAGCTTATGGAGCATCTATTGAGGATTAGGACTGGTATTCAGTACTTCACATGTTAATTAGTATTCAGAAAGATTAACCTGGAGATTCATAAAACCATGCCTTTTCCATGTTAAGTCTGATTAGGTGCACTGTCTTTAATTAGGTACACAGTATCACACTAACAAGTTGCTTCCTATCACTGAAACTACAAGGGAAACCTGGAGATGGAGTCAAAGATTATTTCTTGATATTAGATATTGAACAACTGAATAGAGGACCAGACACAGGAGATTGGAGTCAGTGAATATTTCTTAATATTATATATTGAACAATTGAGAAGAGGACCAGACATAAGAACAAAAAAAAATCAATTACAATGAAAATTAATTGTACTCTTTGAATATTAATATGACTATAATGCAAATTATTTATTTAAAATGGAGCATATTTTGAGAACTACATTTGTATTTAACTCATAATAAATGCTTACATTAACATTACAGACTGCAGCTTTTCTACCTGTGTTCCCCATTATATAAAATAGATCTACAACAAAAGGTTATGTATTGCTTAATTCAGATTATTAATTTACTTAAACATTATTTTACGCTTTACATAGAAACTTTAATTTTCATTTTTAACATAAAATTCTCTAAATTGAAATTTACAATCATATATGTTACTTATGAATTAAAAACTAAGGAAAGAATTAATTGAATTTGATGATTATTTCTTTCACTATTATTTTTCTTTAGTAATCTCATGGTACCAAATTTTTATACTGGTTATATTTTAGAGACTATTGAGGAATTACTACTGTTCTTTTTAGTGAGGTTTTATTCTTTTTAAATTAGATTGCAATTATGCTCTTGCTTCCAAATCCCTTTCTAGTGACCAGGAAAAATTCTTAACAGCTATTTACTATTCAGCAGGAATAAGGACTAAGTGTATTATGGAATACGATTAGGATTTTTCTTTTAATGTTTTTTGCTCATCTTTTTGTGTATTTGTTTGCTTTTTCTAATGGATATTTAGATCTGCTACTAATTCTTTCTTTTCATAATTAATATGAGCCCAAATTTTTTCTAAATTTCTTCTGCAAAAACTTAAATTCACTTTTTTTTCTTAAGATGAACGATATTACCACAAAACCAAAGGTGCATTTTAAAATGTTTAATCAAAAGTATTAGTGTTTTCTCTAGCTAAGAAAAATGTTTTCCAGGAGCCAGGTTTTGTTTCAGCATGTTTTCCTGTAGAATAACCAGAGTTTTAGAGTACCAGTTAGTACATCATAATTTTAAAAATGCTATTAATATATAATACTTCAAATTTATCTCCCACTTGAAAAAAAAAAGTTGTTATATACAGAATGTAATGCAAAATATGAGATCCACATTGAAACTTTGTTAGGAAGATATTATCATTCTGATAATCTTACCATTGATAGCATAGGCCTTACCAAATGGGTTTACTAGAAGTTTCCATGAACCAGAGAGAGCTAGGGTGATGAATATAAAGAGCACTAATCAAATCCCTCCATTCGTCTATGGTACCCAAGCAATTGTACCACTGAGGAGTGTTTTGTAGTAATTATTCTACATCTACATCTACTACCCACGGGCTTTTATAAACCGTGTTATTGACCTAGTTCATTGAAAATAACAAAGCTTGTTCTGTGAAGTGGTCTTGTGGACAGATAAATGGAACTGTATATTTCATTTCAATATTTCTCATGATTTTCAAAAACATCTTATTACTTTTGTTATTATCACTAGAGACCTCTCATCTGTTGATGTGGCATAATTCTCTCCTTTTGTTTGGGTATATTGGAGTAGAGAGGGTAGGAATGGGAGTGGCTTTTTCCCAACTGGAAACTATTATATGCTGCAACCATAGCCTCTTTCCTATAAGTATATGTGATTAAGAAACCACTTTATTGGGGCACCTCAGTGGCTCAGTCAATAAGCGTCTGCCTTTGGCTCAGGTCATGATCCCCAAGTTCCAGGATAGAGCCCCTCATGGGGCTTCCTGCTTGGCGAGAAGCCTGCTTCTACCTGTCTTACTCCCCCTGCTTGTGTTCCCTCTCTTGCTTCGTCTCTCTCTGTCAAATAAATAAATAAAATCTTAAAAAAAGAAAAGAAACCACTTCATTATGTAATCAATATCTATACTGTGCCAGGAAACTCCCTTCACTCCTTATCCCACATTCAATAAAGGTAAACAAGTCTTCTCTCCTTCCCAGATGCAAAGGTCTTTTTTAACAACAAGTGTGCATGAGGGCATTTGTCATTCTTAGAAAAGGGACCCCTGTGAGTGACAAATACTAATGTGCTTAGGAGAGGAGTTCCCATAAAACCGCAACTGTTTCTCCATCTGTAGAACACCTGCCCTCTGTGCCAAATAGGAAAATTACAGAGATGTGATATAATCCTGCAATGAAAGAAATCCAAAAGCTATTAAACTAGAGGTCTGTGCCCAAATTATTTAAACAACAAAAACTTCACATTTTCTTCATCTTACTACTAGAATTCCCTGTGTTTAATTCCAAATAGTTGCTTAATAGATGATCAAATTGGTAGTATAACACATTAGGGTTACAAAATTTGATTTTTAAAATGCTTCTTTGTCTACGTTCTGATCTTTTAAGATAAATTAGTGTTTTCATTTCTTTAACACTTGGAACTCATGGAATACAGTGAAGAAAATAATGGAATCTTTTCAAACCTACACTTCTATAAGAATAAATATTTATGAGTTGAAAATTGTTTTACTATTTAAATAATGAGTTCATGCAATTATTTTTAATGTAAATATTGGATTAAAACATAGAGAATCACTATATTTAATATAACCTCAAATATCTAAAATGAAGGTGGATTCAAGCATGAAACTATGTTAGATGAAGCAAGAAAAGGCAGAGTGGTTTTGAAGTGACTTTATAATAGTCAAGTCCAAACTTTCCATTTTAGAAATAATGATACTGAAATATAAAAAGATTAAATAACTTGTCTTAAGCAATGCAGTTGGTTCCAAACCACCAATACCAGAATGAGAACTAGGAAGTATTTTCAGCATTACTTTTAATAAAAAAAATACTATACACTGTAAGCCCCCAGGAAAAATGAAAAATGGAGAATTATATAAAAATAACAACTGTTGTCAAATCGATATAACTGACCTGTGGTCTAGACATGTCTGTAGTCTTTCTTGCTTTAGAGTTTAGAAATGGCATTCAGTATCAGGAAGTGACCCAGATGAGCAAAAATACTGTTCGGCAGACTTCCTATCCCTTATAAGCACATCATTGGTAAAGTACTTAATTCATAAAATGAAATAGGACCAGAAGTCACATCACCCTATTTTCACCACAATTTTCTTCCAAACTAAATCATTTCAGATTCTTTTTCTCTCTTCTGGGAAATATTTCTATGGACGCTATTTTATAATATATGTTAGTAGACAAGAAGGACCTCTATTACCAAAAGGTTATTCAGAAAAGATTGAATATAGCAAAAATTCATCATAAATTAGCAAGTGGTGGAAGAGAAACACAAAAAACTGGGATCAGAGGAAGCAAAGGCAATCACAATTCCATATCTTCCTCTGCATTTGTAAATTCCTAATTTTTTTCCATGTTATGTTCTTTCTCTATGTCAAAATACAACTATTTACTATGCACACTCACTCCATTCTTCTTATTTATTTATTTATTTATTTATTTATTTATTTATTATTTATTATTTTCAGATCTCCAGCTTTGGTAAGTGTCTGCTTCTATATTATAAAAAGAAGGATTACACAGTAAAAATGGAGGAAAATAGTCAACTTTCTCCTTACTTCTCATTCTTAATCTTTAGTTTCAGCTGTCTTCACACCCCAGACACCAGTAAAATGAACCCAAGGATGGAAAAGGGAAGGATAATATAATCATCCATGAGGATTTTCTAGGAAAGGGAAAATTGAGTAGACAGAGAGTAAACTCCATTATATTCTGTATTTATTTAACCCCTCCTTCTACACACCACCAGACTTGAAATATGAGCAGTACTCATTCTGTTTCTCTGGTTTCATGATACTCATTTGTCTTGTCTAGTTAATTTTTTTAAAGAAATAAAATAAGAAGGTTCACTCAGTCTTACTAAATAGGAAACTATGGGTGCAAGACCACCCTTAGTGGGTTAGTGGATGTTCAGAGCAAATTGGAAGATATGCACTTAAGTGAAGAGCATAACCTACACTGCATTTTTCTGGTTTAGAGAGATGAGTGGGCACATAGGAAAAGAGAAATAATCATTTCCAATTGCAGCCACACACTTTAGACTGGTGTCCTACAAAATTTGTGTGTAAGTATAGCAAAAGGTTTGGAGACAGGTTGCTGTATTACAAATAGGATTGGCAGGATCCTTATTTAGTTCTGCTGTGGCTGAAAGTTGTTACCAGAAGAACAGAGGTACTCCAAAATATATCATAATCTATTTATTCCTTCTGATTTGATGGTCACTTACATTATTTACTTTTTTAAAAAGATTTTAATTATGTATTTGACATAGAGAAACACAACTAGAGAGGGAAACAGGGAGAGTGAGAGAGGGAGAAGCAGGCTTCCCACCTAGGAGGGAGCCTGATGCAGGGCTCCTTCTTGAGACTACAGGATCATGACCTGAGCCAAAAGTAGATGCTTAACAATTGAGCTACCTAGGTGCCCCTATTTGTACTTTTTTTTTCCTAAAGAAGCAATGCCAAAATAAGTACATTCCATACTTTTTTCTGTCCATATATGTTAACATTTCTTTAGGATGTTATTCTTAAAAAGCAATTTCTGGATTATTTGGTATGAACATCTATGAATTTTCTCCAAAATAGTAAATTGCCTCTAAAAGTTTTGTAGCAATTTATACACCCATGACCAGTGTAACGGAATTCTTTCTCAAAAATTTACCTCTATTTAATGTCTGACATTTACCTATCTATAGATAGAAACTAGCATCCTGGAGTTTTAATTTAAATTTTTTCAAGTACTAACAAGACTTACCCTTTTATACATGATTATTCTACTGTGGCTTACATATCTATTCTCTTTGAATATTTTTTTAAATTTACTTTTCTCATTTTGGATATGTATTTTAGTATTAATTGTATGACAAAAATCATTTTCCTACCTTTGACTTGCCTTTTTTATCTTGTCAGTAGTGCCTTTTGACATGCAAGATTTTTGGGGGGGACATGTAAATTATTTTTTTTAATTTAATGTTTCATATAGTCATCAGGCACACTTTTTTGAAGTGTAAAAGGATGATGAAGAAACTTAGGAAATGGTGATTTTGATAGAAAATTTGTAAATGTAGGGAACCTGGGTGGCTCAGTGGGTTAAAGCCTCTGCCTTCAGCTGAGTTCCTGGGATCAAGGCCCACATCGGGTTCTCTGCTCAGCCAGGAGCCTGCTTCTTCCTCTCTCTCTGCCTGCCTCTCTGCCTACTTGTGATCTCTCTCTCTGTCAAATAAATAAAATATTAAAAAAGAAAAGAAAAAGAAAATTTGTAAATGTATTTGAAGACTAAAATGCAGAACTCAAAAATTGAGTGTAGGAGCAGATTGCTCAAACAGAAATGGATTGAATGTGAATTAGAATATAGGTAAAAATAATATATTCATATAGTCCTAAGGACTACAGAAAAGAAAAAAGAAAACAAAGGGAAAAGAGAGACTGGGAAATAATGAAAAACATACATTTATTTTTGTAGTTTCAGAGAGGAAACCAAAATAAGGTAGAAACAATGTTAGAAGAAATAACAGAATTTTCAAAATTTTTAAAAAATGTTTAAGATTTATCAACTGCATAAGTACAAAGAAAACCATGGCTAGACATATCTGAAAACAAAAACTAAAACAAAAAGAAATACTTTAGCAACAACCAAAGAGAAAGATATATTATCTTCAACTATCTTTTCATAAATAAAGACAAAAAATAATGGATGATAGGTTGAAAGTGTTTTCAGTCTAGAATTTCATACCTTAAACCAATAAAATATGTCAGAGGTAAAATAAATGCATTTTTAGGAAACAAAATAAAAGATTAAAACAAAAAACAAAAAGCTTGGAAGTATTTGTCTAGAGCCAAAAAAACAGTTAAAGAAAATTATAAAAAATGTTATCTCTATAGGCAAAAAATAATCCAAGATGGAAGCATGAATATGCAGGAAAAAATGATGAACAGTAGAAAACATAAATATCCATATTAAATGAATACTGAATAAAAACAAACTATAATAATGTGTTCAGGAAGTCTTCAATGTATCTCTAATTAAAATATACAACAATAACACATAGGTTCATAGATGATAAAATATTTTAAGTTATTTACAAGGAAGTGATAAAACTTCCAATTTCTACTGACTCTGAGAAATCAAAATCATGTTATAATTTCTAGGGTAACAAATAATAGAAAGGAAAAAGTATATAACAAACAATCCTATTGAACAAGATAATAAAATAATTTTTATTCAATTCATAAAACTGAATATATAGAAATAGAGAGAAAAGGAAGAATAAATACCAAAGGGTAATATGACATATTTAAGCATAAATATATAAACAGTAACAGTAACTGTAATAGACTAAATATTTCAATTAAAAGAAAATATTATCATGCTGGATAAGAAACAGAATCAAGTATATATTCCTTACTAAAGACATGCTTAGATTATAAGAAGAAAGATTGAAATATAAAGAGATGAAAGGTAGTAGGAAAAAACTGAAACAAAAATATTGCATATTTATAGTAGTGAATAGATATACTAAATTATACTAATATAAGTATTTTTACTATACTTGGATCAGTTCATCTAATCATAATTTGCTTATTTTATAAATTTTATTAAAAAAACAAAACATTTTACAAATTAGATTCAGAATGCCTTTATTATCAATTATATTACATTTTTAACAGATATGTTTACATATTATTTTTTAAAGACTTTTTAAAGGTTTTTTTCTAACTGCTTTCTTATTGTGAACTTTAATATTATATATGAATTTGCTTTCATCATGCCATTGTTTCATATTCCAAAGTAAAAATATTCATTTTTACAGTTGGTAGTTGCATGTGTTGATATATGTAATATAGTGCATTTGCCATTTTTTTCTCTAATTGATGTATTTTCCTGGATTTATTTTTTCTGAAAAGTCTACAATGTAGAGAAAATCACTTTCTCTTTGCATTTGAAAAATGCTTCATTTTACTTGATACCTAAAAAACAATTTGTTTCTATAAAATTCTTTGAAAAAATTTTCATCATATTAAAAACAAGATTCAACTTTTATTTCTGGGAATAGCTGTCAGTCAAATTTGGTCCTTCTGTTTTCACTGGTATTTTTGACGATTTTTTTCCTTTTCTTTTTAATGTTTTATACTTTATTACAAAAATTTTCACAAGTTCAAGTATTTGAGAGGACTCACAAGAATCCATAGAGAATACAAACCTAAGTAAGGTCTTTGATTAAAGGCAAATGGTAAGACACAGCACCAGAGAGTGCAGACACATCACAGGTCTTAGAAACATCCAGATACAAGCTTAATAGGGTGCTTATTCACACATGGACACACTTCTCCAGTTTGAATCACCAAAATCTGTTCAATGAATCTTGGCTTCAGGAAAGCTCAGGGCAGAAGTTCCCAGTGGAGTCTTTTATGCCTCTCTGGTCAAGCCAGGCTGTCTAACCGATTATGCTGGGTGAAAATCATCAGTAAACAAACTGGCCCTGGAGGTTGCCAGGGGAGCTTCAGACTTTAAACAGCATGTCATAAAACCCACTGCTTTTATCTTGGCCAAGTGTCTATGTCAGAAATCCTGAGGTCCCCAGAGATAAAGATAGAGCATTCCCAGTCTAGCTGTAAAATAACTCTATCCCACACAACTAGAATATTCTGGATATGAATTTATTTTTCTTTATTCAGCTCAGTTCTCAGAATGTGCTGCTTACTTGAGGACTCACATCTTTATTCTTAAAATTTTCACTTCATATAACTAATTTTTAATGGACAGTGTATGAACATGTGACAAAAAGTGCAGATACTAGATATATTTTAGTAAATAAAAACACAGATGGTTAGGTGGGCAAATATATCATCCGTTTGGTTGCTTTTGTACCATATATTCTCTTCATCTCTAAGACTTTAGTTACTTGTTTGTTAGACATTTTTACTATCTCAAAGTCTCTTATTCTTTATTTTATACTTTATGGTTTTTTTTTTAGCTCACAGTGTTCCAGCTTGAACATTTCCCAGCTTACTAGTGCTCTTTCTCCTCTGTTCCATATGTGGTTGAATTAATCTATTGAATTTTTAATTTTAATTTTTGAATTTGTGCTTCTATAATTTCCATTTGATATTTATTTAAATTCTCTGATTAAATTCTATAACTTCTTATCTATTTCTTTGAATATATCAATCATAACTACTTTAGAACCCATGCCAGAAAATGCAAATAACCCCATCATTTCTCTGTACTTGTCTGTATGTATATGTCTTTTTATATTACTTTTTTGGTCCTCTTTCTCTGTACATCTTTTTGGATTCTGTACATTGTGTAAGAAACATTGCAGAGCCTCTGGGTGATGCTATCTTCCCCTAGAGAAGATCCACTCTTTGCTCTGGAAAGTAAATATAGTGGAACAAATCAAAATAACCAATCAGATAAGCTGACGGATTCCTGGGCTGCATTTTTAAACATTTTGTTTTTAACTTTATTTATTTATTTGACAGAGAGAGAGATCACAAAGAGGCAGAGAGGCAGGCAGAAAGAGAGGGGGAAGCAGGCTCCCTGCTGAGCAGAGAGCCCCGATGCAGGCCTCTATCCCAGGAACCTGAGATCATGACCTGAGCTGAAGGCAGAGGCTTTAACCCACAGAGCCACCCAGGCACCCCTGGGCTGCATTTTTAATAAGACATTTTCTACATCTGAGTTGGTTGCCTTGCTCCTGGCATATGGCCCTTGAGGGACTTCCAACTTGGAGCATGAGCCATTTATAGGACCCTTTTTCACTAGTGAATATTGAACTATTGTTTTGTGCCTCTCAGAGCCCCAAGATGGCTGAACATTGTTTTGCTTTACAAAAATTGTTCTACTTAATATCTTAGACTTTTGCCCTGGGCAGTTTAAGAATTCAGAAAGTGCTTAAAGGGAACAAACACCAGGTGGACATCTGCTTCCAGAGAGATCTTCTAGTAATGGGGATCAAATTTAGATTCCCCATTCAAACAACAGCAAAATAAACAGGTAAGTGAAAAATTGTTTTCACTGGACAACAGGCAGTATAGGACAATGATCCCTGAAAGAAAGACAGTAAATAAAGTGAGCTTCACAACTGTCCCAGCTTCCTACTTGCAGAGTTTTCAAGCTGCACACTGGGGGCAAGGAATATGTGGGAGGCTGGCAGGAATGAAGAACTACAAAAGACTGCTGAACTACCTGAATGGAGACAGATTCATTATTTCATTATTTTGGGGAAATTAAAGGGGCTAGAATTATCAAGGCAAAGTGTCAGGAGGGAGAAATCCGAACAAGGAGAAAATTACAGACGCCTGCATAGGGTCCTTTCCTGTTTCCAGCTCAGTACTGATTAGACCATCCATGTGAGGAAACCACTGAGGCTAGGGAGAGAATTCCATGAAAGGAACAGAAGCAACAATCTCTAGAGGGCTGGAGTGCTTTATGTCTTCACTACCCAGAGTGAATTCACTAAAGTATTCAGGCTTACAGAATGACCAGTATGCATCTCAGTACAAAAGAGAAAAGAGTACCTTTCTTTTTGGTAGCTAAGAGGGAGTTAAGAGTAAGCCAGAAAACTTGTTAAGCAAAGCCTTAGAGATGAAAGGGTAATTTTAGGAAAATGAAAAAAATTAGAGGACATTTAGGTACACAAGCAGAGGGCAGGGATCTGGGATATTTTCAGGGAATCTTAATTCAATATGGCTGCATTTATAGGGTCACAATAGGAGTGAGGTAAAAGAGAGACCTTGAGGGGCACCTAGGTGGCTCAGTTGGTTAAGCGACTGCCTTCAACTCAGGTCACGATCCCGGAGACCCGGGATGGAGCCCCACATCGGGCTCCCTGCTCAGTGGGAAGCCTGCTTCTCCCTCTCTCACTCCTCCTGCTTGTGTTCCCTCTCTGGCTGTGTTTCTCTCTGTCAAATAAATAAAATATTAAAAAAAAAAAAACCTCTTCGAAATATTTGAACATGATTACAAATGTTGGTAAACATATTTCAGACAAATATGTAGCAATCACATATATAAAATTAAAATGTTTAATATATGTCAAAATTGCCTGGCAATAGTATTATTAGCATGAATATGGTATAAAGTAAATAAAGGAACACATTTTTAAAAAAATTTATGTGGTATATTCCTACATACCTCACCAATACACATTTCCATATATTAGGAATAAAGGCAATATTCAACAAACTGTACTTGATATACTAATAATAGTTATAAAAATAGAAAAAAAACTTTTTGAATCATAGCAATTGACATTTAAAATTGGTTTCATGTAATCTACTAATTAAAAAAGTAATTAACCCCCCTCAAAATAATAACTACATAGCGAAGTGTAGATAGTTCATCTGTCTCCTGAAATAGACAAAGTGTTAAGGAACTGTCTTCTGCATCATTAATTGGGCAAATGAATAAGAACCCTGCTTAGATTATAGCAACTGATGATATGCAAGAGATCAGGGTCTAAAATAATTCCTGCAAATCGGCGGCAATGTGATAGGAAATAAAGACAGATAACACATTATCACAAAGAGGATTTGATGTGACACCACCTTTTATAATCAGATTTAGATAGTATTCTTCATTAGATGACAAACAGCAATTACTGCTGTCTGTACACAAGTTTGAAAAAGAAATAAAATAACTTTGAGATATCCACACAGCAAAATTTCTAAATAACTAATGAAAATACATGAAGTGAAAATCCCTTCCTTACCCATCTCCACCTTCTCATTCTTTTCATCAATAATGTTCATTTGTCCTTGAGCTCAAAAATCACTGTCTCGGAGAAATCTTCTCTGATATCCTAATCTAAAATACGTCCTACTCATAAGTGCTTTACCAGGATGTTTCCTACAGAGTGAAAATATTCCGCTGTTTGTTTGCTACATCAATGGAAAATAATGACTGGGAAAATGAAGCTTCTGCACCAGAAGAGAGTGGTGTTATCTAAATTAATAATTTGCCCTTTTCTTAATAAAATAACTTTAACCAGATAAGATGACTTTAAGACAAATAACAAAATCAAGGATAATAACCTTTTAATTTTACTTTCAAAATTTAATAAAATACTACATCCAAGATAATTAACAGGAGTATAACAATAATAATTTCATATGTGAATGACTCATATCTGAGGATGGAGAACCTCAGTGCAATATTTTTCCTCTTGTGGTAACTGATGACATTAAACTACTTGACTAATATTAGTAAGCAGTTATCATATTGCTAATGTTTATTGAGTACTTGCAATTTGGCAAAGACTGTCTTTAATATTATAAATAGATCAATTCATTTAAACCTGAAACCAACCTTATGAGGTATATACTAGTATTAGTCCCATTTTCAAGATGAAAAACCTGAGAAAGAATGTAGCGACTAGCCCACTAAGTGGCAGAGTCAGGATTTGAAAACAGTCATTTTAGCTCCAGAACCTACACTTTAATACTGACCTATTACAGTGCATGTCCTTTTGAGTAAGAGGCTGTGTGTCTGCATTACACAAGGATGCATCGTAGTGGCTGCACAAACCTCACTTCAGAAATTAGTACTGCTTGTTTTTTGTTAAATAGTTCTGTGCATAATTCGAATAAAAACATAAAAACACATCAATCGACATACAAATAGTGCAAAGAAATGTTTTTATTGAATGTCAATCTCTATTAGTCTTTTTTGAGTAATATAATTTTGGGAACATGTTTTCTCTGGAATGGTTACCTGCTCATGCTTACCTATAACCTGATAAAATCCACCTGTCTTTTGCTGCCACAACTGAGTGAACTAAAAGACAACTCTGAGATTGTTCAGATAGTTGAAGGAATCCACCTATATGCAGAGAGCATGAAGAAGCTGATATATTAAATTGCAGATCATAAAGGGGAAAGACAGAAATAGTTCGATCTTTCTACCTCAACAAACTGAAATCTCCAGTTCAATGTAATGAAAGAGAAGGAAGGGAGGGAGGGAAGGAGAAAGGAAGCGACTTCTTGAAAAAAAGGAAAGAGCATTCTCAATTTTCAGACACCATGTAACTATTTTATCCTTAGGAACAAATAAAGTGTCTAAAATTTCTGGTATTACTAGAGGGTAATATATCTGTGGCAAAGAGGGAGCTACATGTACTTACAGAGATGAAACAGAGATGTACTCCTAAGAACCAGTTATTATCCATGTGACTATTTCAAAGTATGGGCTTATAGTCTTTTGTATGTGTAGATATTCCTGAATTAAATGCATGTAAACAATATGTAAATTAGTTATCCTGTTACTGTGTGAGGTATTTTTTCTAATTAAGAGTATATCTATATGCATTATTAAAAACAGGCACAATGAATACAGTTATAATGAAATGTATATTTAAATTAATTAACTGCTAAGTTCTATTTTTCATAGCTAAGCAACATTAATGTTTCCTATTAGTGTTTGGGCGAGTTTGAGTTACATATTTATTTTTGCATTTTTATTATTTCATGATATATGACATATCAAACTATTATATTAAGTTTCATTGAAATCATAATTATTAATGGTAGTAGTTTTCTGTCACTGTATAATAAATTACCACAAATTTAACAGCACCCATTTAACAGCTCATGGTTTTTATAGATTAGAAGTCTGAGCAGATTCAACTGTGTTGTCTGTTGAGAGTTACTCAAGACTGAAATCAGTGTCTGTCAGGAGAGACTGATCCGGGGTCTTGGGTAAGAATCCACTTACCCAGTCATTCCAGTGTTGCACGGAATTCGCTGCTTACAGACGTAGGACTACAGTACCTGTTCTCTTACTGATTGTCTGAGTTGGTTCTCAGCTTTGAGAGAGCATTCTTCTGTCCTTACTCTTGTCCATCTCCACATTCAAAGCCAGCAATGGCACCGCAGATATTTCTCTTGCTTTATATCTCTCTAATTTCCCCTGGACAACCGCCTAAAAATAAAACAAAATAAAACAAAAAAACTTTGTTTTATGGGACTCAGGTGATTATGTCAAGCCTACATAATTTCTCATTTAATTAACTAGAGATCATATGATTTATGGTCTTAATAATTGATGCAACAATCCTTTTGCCAAGTAACCTAATGTAATCATGGGTGCCATATCTCATCTTATTCACAGTCTTGGGGTTTAGGGCAGGAAATCTTGTAGGGGGAGGCTTCATAATTCTGCCTCCGACAATAATATCTGGGTACTTGACCATTCTACTAATACATCATCATTTATTTAGGCCTTATTATTATTGAACATTTATTAACTATCCCATATTTCAATATTATTAAATGTAATTAAAAACAATGTAGACATCTTAGGAGTCTACTATTATTACTACTTTAGTATAAATTGTAGAAAGGAAATTACTTGGTCAAAAAAGTACAAGCATTAAAAGATCATAGTATGTATTACTAAGTCACTCCCTTTAGACTACAGTGAAAAAAATACTTTTCAGTTTTTGTTGTTTCTGGTATACTCTAAGTTCTACCCATTATGTTATGGATCATTTATTTATGTAAAAACTGAAAAAAATACTGTTCACTTAGTTAATAGTGAAAGTAAATGTATAGGAAATAGTGTACACATTAGTAAGAGAAATGACAATGGGACCCAACTGATCGGATCTAAACCCAGTTCCTCCAGAAATTGGTTCTGTGAGTCTGTTAACTTCTGTATACCTCAGTTTGATTGGTTTCCTCAACTGTTAAAAGTAGATAATATTAACTAACTCATGAGGTGTTGAGATAGATAAATGTATTATAAGTGAATAAAAAATAAATGAAATAAATGTATAAAGAATGAGCAAATATGAGTAAACAGAGTCTAGTTTATATTTGATTAAAGGGTCACTTACATTTATTCTCTTATAAATTATTTAATGTTCTTTTTTTGTACTTTTTGTATTGAGTGAAAAGCTGAGCCCTGGGAGTTTTATGTAAGTGATGAATCACTAGATTCTACATCTGAGCCTAATGTTACACTGTATGTTAACCAAGTGGAATTTAAATAAAACCTCAGAAAAATAAGAGTAATGTTTAGAGCTAAAAAAAAAAAGATGATCTGATTTTTACTGCATTTTGAGTCTCAGATATTTAAATATTAACTCATTATAAATATAAACTCATTATTATGTAGTGACATTTGTTTACAATGTCAAATATTTTATTTTAAACTGAAATATAAATATTTATTCATTATTTTCCACAAACATTTATAAAGAATAATAAAATTGTGTACAGAAATATTATGTATTTTAATTTGTTGATTCACTTGGGCTTTTTAGTTTTATAGTCATATCATTTAACCTAAAGATATATTTATGCCTCTCCTTGTTATCTACATGTTTTTTGTCTGATTTGCTTTCTCCTTGTGGAATTCTCATTGATAATTGATTAAATTGCCTCAGTGTATTTTCTATATCTCTATCTCCATTCTTCATTTTTAATCCCTTACTTTTTTCTCTGAATCATGTGAGGATGTTTTAAGTTAATTTTATTCCATTAATTTACTTTTCTGCAGCATCTACTCTGCCACTTACTGCTTTCATTTCTTTGAAAGTATCTTATTGTCTTCATGACTTCTTATTTGGATTCAGAATCTACTTACTTGGATTCAGAATCTACAATCTCACTGGAAAGACATCTTAATCCTTCTGGAATCCATGATTATTTTTTAAGAAGATCTATTTTATAGGATGACATTTTTACAGTAATTAAATGCAGTCTATTCCTTTGAATTACTCTTTCTGTTAATGTCTGGTATTTTCTCTGGATTCATCCTTAGAGATTGATGCCTAGGCTAGCTCAGGATTCAGAGACTCTTTTGTGTCCTTGCCTGAATTTTTTGATTCTGGATAAAATTCAAAGGGAAATTTTTATTCCCTATGAATTTCTATGAATGTCTGAAAGCTCTAGCAACCAAGGAGAAGGGGCTAGAGGCAATCCCAGCACTGGATATCAGCTCAATGAAGAGGAAATGGTGTCCTGAGATGGAATCTAGGAATTTTCTAACTAATAACCCAATCATGGTTTTCTAAGATATATTGAGCCAACTATTAAAAGAAAACTCCCAGGATAGGCTTTCCACATAATTTAGAGTTGTCAGGTGAAATACAGAACTTACATTTCAACTTGAATTCAGATAAACAGCAAACATTTTTAGTATAAGTATGTCCCACATATATTTAGTACATATACTAAAAACATTAATAGTTGCTTATCTAAAATTCAAATTAATTGGACATCTTGTATTTTTATTTTCTAAGTCTGGTGATTCTAACTACTGTGAAGAGCAGGTAACATTTAGTTGCATGGTAGCTAACCCATTTCACACATCACATTCTTTCTTTTCTTTTGTGCCCAGGTAAGAAATAGTACTGAAATCCTGTCCAAAGGCACTGCCTTCTCATTCTTGGCTTGCTATTGCTTTTCAAATACAAGGAGATTTCCAATGGGTTCTTATTTTGACATTCAGTTATACACACTTTTCTATAAGAAAGTAATCAATTTCTGATTTTTGAACATTATTCTCACCTACATTGTAGTGATAATTCCTTATTTTCAAATCATTGGTAATTTCAGTGGTGGTCTGGTGAATTAGGGAAAAATCTATCTCAAACCCTTTCAATATCATTTTACATGCATACCCTTAAATTTCCTCAGACTTTATGACTAATTCACCCAGAAAACTTGCCACCTCCCCCTGACCAGCAAACCAGTTCGATTCATGTTTCCAAATGACTTTAACTGATAGACAATATTGAAATGTGCAGTTTAAAAAAATTCTCTGAATATTAGGGTATCAATACATTTTTAAAAATACATGATATCTCCATATATTACATATTTTATCATGTGCTGGGAATTCAGTTAAAAAGCACAAAGAACACATTGAAAATGTATTTTCCCCCATAGCAAAAGTGCTCCATTACAGGGAATCACAGTGGAGCAAAAACTTAAAACAGAAAATATCAGCTAGCATGCACCATCTTTCTGTGGCATCCCCAGTCAGGAGGCAGCAAGCAATTTACAAGCAGCAGCGAGCCATGTGCAGCAGCACTGTAGCTTTACAACCAAGCTACCAAATGAAATCAGGGGGAGCTTTTTCCCATGAAATTGAGGGCAAGAGGCTATGCTTTACTTGGTGTGGCTATTTCATTTCTGTATATATTTACTCATTTGCTTTACATTTGTTGTGTGCTGCAGCCAGAATTTGCTCACGTAAATGAGCGGTGGGATTTAACACTATGTCAGGTTGCTGCTACTTCTGAATTTCTCCCTTGGGAAATTTGTTAGGCCGGTTTGGGTATCTGGACTTAGTTAACATTGTCCTAGAAATGGGAAATAAAAAGCCACAACACTGGTTAAATCCAGAAAAGGAAAAGGAAAGGGAAGCAAAGCAAAGAAAAGCAAAGAAAAAAAGAAAAGAAAAAAGAAAAAGAAAAGAACTTTTCTCTGTGAAGTCATTCAGAATGTATAGAGACATAAGGAATTAAGGAAATAGGTCATTATTTTGGAGAATGGAAAAGTCCTTTCATATTATTCAGTATCACATATATGGCAACAGCTACAATTTTTCTGAGTTGTCTACTTCTAATCCTAAAATGGACTTATAGCTAACACTTAAAATTTTTCTATCATTGGAAAACCAAATTTTATATATTCTCTGGTACTATCTTTTTTAAAAGGAGCCTAAAATCTTTGTTTTGTAGACATATAATTTACTTATGTCGTTTTAATTGTCATATGTTAAAGATAAGAGAGTTCAATGTTCCCAAATTGTTGAATGAGACAGAATAAAACATCACGATATACAGAGCTGTGGTTAAAAAATCTATGTCTTCATCACCCCAATTCAGACTCCATCACTGCACACACATTATCTACCCACATTTAAACAAAAACTCCATAATCTCTTGAAAAATAGGAATACATAGTATGTTAATTGCCTCCATCTGTAAGTTATAAAAATATGAAATATGTATACTGGACTATGGTAACTGATCATTGTAGTTTCCTTTTTGAAAATTTATTTTTATAGTCTCTCTTGCTTTCATTGCACCTTTTTCCTGCATCTGGAGACTGATTCCTAATCTAAACTCCCAATACCTAATCTAAATTAAAATGTATGTGCCTTGAAAATTCCTAATCTAAGAAACTATTTCTATGCCTTGAAAATAACAGTTATGCCTTCCAAAAAGATACATTCTTGACCTGTTCCTATTGACTCCATAAGAGGGGATTTGAAATACATGCTTTTAAAGCTGTTTTATTTTATTTTATTTTATTTTATTATTATTTTTTTATTTTAATTCCAGTTTAGTTGACATACAGTGTTATATTAGTTTCAGGTATACAATATACTGATTCAACAATCAATTTGTCACTGGGCGATCATCACAAGTGCACTCTTAATCCCCACCACCTATTTCACCCATTTGGCCTCCTAACTGTCCTCTGGTGACCATTGCTTTATTCTTTATCATTAAGAGTCTGTTTCTTGGCTTCTCTCTCTTTCTTTTTCCTATGCTTCCTTGTTTTGCTTCTTAATTCTATATGAGTGAAATCTTTGGTATTTACCTTTTTCTGGCTGACTTTTTCTTATTTAACTTAGCATAATAGTCTCTAACTTCATCCATTGTCATCCATATATATATAATGGAATATGGAATATAGACACACCCATTCCATATATATAAATATAGACACATATGGAATATATATATACACACATGCACATATATATTACTTCTTTATCCATTCATCTATCAATGGACACATCGGTTGCTTCCATATCTTAGCTCTTTCAATAATGCTACAGTAAACATATGGGAGCATATATCTTTTATAATTAGCAGTTTCATATTCTTTAGGTAAATTCCCAGTAGTGGAATTACTGGATCATATGGTAATTCCATTTTTAATTTTTTGAGGAACTTCCATATTGTTTTTCAGGGAGGCTGTACCACTTTTCATTTCCATCATGTGTGAGTGTTCCTTTTTCTGCCCATCCTTGCCAACATTTGTTGTTTGTTTTCCTATGTTTTTTATTTTAGCCATTCTGACATGTATGAGGTGGTATTTCATTGAGGTTTTGATTTACATTTCCCTGACGATTTCTAAGGTTGAGTATCTTTTCATATGTCTGTTGGCCATCTGTATGTCTTCTTTGGAAAAATGTCTGTTCAAAAATGTCTGCCCACTTTTTAATTGTTTTTTTGGGGGGGTTGGTATTGAGTTGTATAAGTTCTTTATATATTTTGGATGCTAACCCTTTATCAGACATATCATTTGCAAATAGCTTCTTCCATTCAGTAGGCTGCCTTTTAGTTTTGTTGACTGTTTCATTTGCTGTGCAGAAGCTTTTTATTTTGATGTAGTCCCAATAGTTTATGTTGTTTTTATTTCTCTTGCCTCCGGAGACTTACCTAGAAAAATGTTGTCACAGCCGATGTCAGAGAAATCACTGTCTGTGCTTTCCTATGACATGGAGTATTTAAAACGTGGGATTTTATAGTTTTCCAATGATTTGCTTAGTACTATCATGCTGAATTATCACATGCTTTAACATGCTTTAAGACAATTTCTTGTGTTTCAAAATCACAACCTTGCTTTCTCTAAGATTCAAAAAAAATAGTTCTGATATTTTAAAATTCTCAGAATGTCATAAGACAAATGTGTTACAAATTTCCATCCTTTCTAAGGATCATCTAGAATAATTCACCTTCCCTCTTGCATGATAATTACTAAGATTGCTAAGCATCATAATCATGTTCATTTCAGATGAAAGAATGTGTGGTAATTGGGATCTCAAACTATGGGGAGAATCTATGCCTTGATTTTGATTTGTAGATGATAAAGTGAATAAAGAAAAAGTGACAAACTGGACTTTAAACAAGAGCTTATTCAGAACAGATTTATAAAGTCAAACCTTAGAATTTCCTAACAGGATGGGAGGCTTAATAATACAAATACTTTGTCCACCTCTTACTTAAATGTATTATTTTTGAGATAAAGTAAATTATTTTAGTTCATGATTTTCTGAGAAAGAGATAACGTTAATGGTGGTCTACAAGAAATTCTAGAGTTAGGAAATTAAAAAATCAGAACTGTGACTTTATAATTTTCCTTGATATTCACAGTCTTACCTCAGTTATCAATAGTCATGTCAGTACTGATAGGATACACCTCTTTCTTATTTTCTCTCTTCCAGTTATGCACTATGACCTGGAACCATAATGCTGTTCATCTGCCCAGTGGATGTAACGGTAGGTAAATTTAGCCTCCTTGCTTTGTGCCTATTTTTTTGAATAGTTTCTCTTCCAAACATTAACAAATGATCATTTTGTCTTTTTGACTCAGTATTTGATAAAACTCCAGAATCCTTCCAAAAGATTGATGGGGTGGAGAATAGTGTCACCCACTGTAATCACTACTTATTTGCTCCCCTAAGTCTTAGCTGTGATTTTATTGTACATTCAACCATTTTATTCAGTTATCCAAACTTCAGCTTGAAGCTCATATCCCGACATTGCGATATTACTTCCCACATTGCCTCCTTGGATAAGACCATCAACTAGATTGGACTTGCTCACATCAGCAATTGTAGCACTGAGTTCTTTATTGCCCTGTTAATTCAACAGTCATTCACTTGCCCTAGCTTTGTATTTATCTTTCTTCTCAAAAATAATTCAACTTTTCTTTTCTGAAATTATGTTAGAAAACTATTCTTATGATTGGTACACATGGATCAAGCAAGATCTGTCTTTTCCTGGTGGGTTTAGTTTATCTCTTCTCTATGTACCAGTTGCATTCTGTGAAGGTTACCCTGCTACAGGACACTGTTCTGTTTGCCCTCTGACTCTCCACTAGATAGTCAAAGTCTAGAGAGAGAGACTTTGCCTTAATTACCTTTGTATTCATTGTGCCCTGTGCTTAGCTGGTAAGAAATTCTCAATAAAAGAGTCTGAATGAATAAAAGAGAAACAAAGGAAGAAAGAAAGAAAGAAAGAGAAAGAAAGAAAGAAAGAAAGAAAGAAAGAAAGAAAGAAAGAAAGAAAGAATATTTTTATTCACCATCTCTCTTTTCTCATAGCTTATATGTAACCAAATGGAAGATTTGGAAATAAATTAAAAAGCCAAGACATTGAGTTAATGTTCTAGTTGTGATAAACCAATGTTTATTACTTCCAGTTGAGTAGCTATTCTGCCATGGTATCCTATTATAAATATCACCAATTTTTCATCAAACAATGTGCTGGCTTTAAATTTGTAGTATTTTACTAAATATTCACATGTAATAAACAAGATACTAATACCCCTTTATCAGATGAAGCCTCGCTTGAAAAGGTGAAATAATTTACATGAAAGAGCTCCCTAGTTAATGGAAAACCTGTGATTTCAAACATAACCCTTCTGATTCCAAATCTTAGTCACTCTTTTATATTGCCACTCCAAAAGTGAATGTATCACTTTTAATGATCTTTTTTTCTTTTGCTTGTCATACTTTCTGCTTTTTACTCACAAATAATGCTGTCTAGGTAGCAAAAGTGACTAAAAACTTATATGTGTGTAAGTATGGATATATTATAAGAAGGTTTATTTTACCAACCACATGATCATTATTACTTGTACTTCCTGGGTATAACGTGATTTTTATATGCAAAATTTATTGAAAATGGAAATGTACTTTTCTTTCTTTAAAATAATCTGTCAACTATGAAAAATCGGTCTTGTATCAATTTTATGGCAAGCTTGCTCAAGTGAGAAAGCTTCATGCTTAGACATTTCATTGCATTAGTTACTATTTGTGCTATCATTTTCAATGCTAGCATTAATTTTTATTGCTAGTGAGGTAGCACACAAGCAGCTTTTGGATAATAATAGTGTTTTCAGGCAATAGTCCAATATACATCCATTAAAATTAAGTACTCCTGATACAATGTAACACATCACAATGTCCTCACTGCTTTGATTCTATGAACTAGTGTGCATACTTCTTTCATTTATTTGCCCTGGCCTTGCTGCTACTATTGCTCATAAGGAAAAGTTTCCAACTCAGTTGCTTTTCTATTTAAAAGCTTCTTTGTTGTGGATTATAGTAAATGATTTAGCTAGTTGGCTACATGCTTGGTGGAGCATCCTCGGGCTTATTTTCACAGCTAAGCAAGATTTTGTTAGATGGTCTTTGAATTCAAAGACTGCTTTTGGCAACTCCAGGAAGAATAGTGCTGATTATTTAGAAAATTGTAGCTTTATAAATGGCCACTCTCCAGTGGCAGGAAATTAATGGCAGATGAGTGGTAAATAGGTCCATTTCATTTTATTCACAACCTGCCCTATTCTAAGGAAATGGTTATAGCCTGGAAGAAGAAAACAAGGGAAAGTTTTTAAGATGATGGAAAGTTTATTGGAAGGATTGAAAAAAAAGTTTCATGTACAAGTGTTTCAAATTATTTTAAGTAATCTAATTGTACTGTTTTCTTAGGGAAACAAAATTAGAGTTAGGCTACTACGTAGGCCTCAGAGGGCAGGAAGCAAAAGCAAGAAATATGCCAGTGTTTTGTTAAGCCACTGAAGTTTGGGGTTTATTTACTACTATACCATAATCAGAAAGTTTTTAAAAAGTTGGATGCTGATATTAATAAAATTGGAATTTATTTTCCCAACAACACTCTTATTGCTGAAATGGGGCATTTTCCAAACATTAAGTTAGTCAGTGGTACTGAGACTTAACCAGAAGGAGGAAAATTTGAGACAAAGTTATATCTTGTTGTCATTTGCATTTTATTTTGTTTTATCTAAAAGACCTTGAATAAATTTCTTCAGATTTGTTTGAGTTTTATGTCATTTCTAGATTTATATCTAAACATTTCTGGTTCAGATTGTTTAATAGGTATGTTGCTATTCTGCATAAAACAGACTGAAATCTCTGTCTTACTGATGTCAGAAATGGACTGTCCGTGGATGAGATGGCTTGCCAAAAGTCTCCATAAATTTGTAATATTGATTTGATACATGCTTTACACCAATATAGAAATCTCAAAGAGAAATGCAAAGCTACATCGGTCTAGATCTATATATTTGAATACTGGTCAGCATAAAATCGATGTCCATTGTATTGCATACTACGGATTAGTCTTTATTACAAAGGTTGAGTGAATTGTAATGAATTGGGACAATGAAATTAGTTATAAGGTCCGCATAAAGTTATTACCTTAACTCTTTGGGGTCTGAGTCAATAGTCCGTTGCTCAATCATAACTAAAGTCAATGAAATGAATTCCCCCAGAAAGGTTACAGAATTGAGCGTAAGACATTAACTTTGGGACCATTTTAGCTGCTAGCTAATGAGGTAATGTTTTACAAAGAGAAAAATGATTTATCACAACTACATGAAAATTTCTGAATCAGTTAGGTGACATTATACACCCTGTGTTCCCTTGCTGGTGCATTGATTAAGTAAGATAACTTAAAGCTGTGGGTTGTCATGTTAGAGGCACAGTCCAATATTATCTTAATTATCCCTCATTACGAATGTTGCTAAGCTAGGGCTAGAATGTGCCAGAGTTGTGAGGCTGGTGTTAAATAATCCATCACCACTATAATCAGGCAAAGGATAAGTTTGAACAGAGTAGGTAAGACAAGAGCTTTCTTTTTCATTTTTAATTGAGTAAAAACAAAATGCTTTCTATGTATGTACAGCACACATGAATGGTCCATTTATACATTCATTTCATGAATGTTGGTTTTTGAGGCATAGTTTACATAATTTTTCCTTGTATACCTTTATTGCAAAAGAACTGAGTTTACCATAAGATTAGTAAATATACTGTTGTTTTCTAGAATAGAGCCTTGATTCCATTTAATTCACTATTCACATAAATTTTACTACAAACAGCTGCACTACAAAAATTAATTCACTATAACATCAATTTTATTTAATTCATCAATGAATGGCTATTCAGACAGAGGGATAATGGATTAGCTAGTGAAATTTCTTTGTCACCAACAAATGTATCATTCAAAACATGTACTTCTTTGTTTCAGTATTAAAAGTAATGTTTATACAGTTAATCATTTTTTCTTTTTTGAAAGACTAGCTTTTAGTATATGTGCTGCTGAAGCGCGCACGAAGGACTAGCTTTTAGAAATGTATTTTTTTCTAACTTGCTTTCTACAGAACACAGGGTACTATACAAATATCTTTTTTTTAAGTCTCTCTTTACTAAAACAAACACTTTGGATCAGATATTCTATCTTTTCTGTATTATTTTTTGAGCTCTATGAACTTTGTAGTAAAATTTTGTAGAACTTCCTGAGGTGGTCTACTTCAAAACAAACTCATGATCATTTCAGATGAAACCTCACTGCTTTTGAAAATTATTTTAACCATATCATTTTCCCTAACATATTTGGAAATTGTAAAATATTTTTAATATTATCAAATTTTATTTATTTTCCTATTGTCTCTCGGTAGGTTTGCTTCCATGGATTTAATAAAAGCTATCAGGCATTAATCCTTTTCCCTCTTGATATATATATAAAATCATATTTCTTTCCTCTCTCAGAAGATAAGGTAACACTCTTCCTTATCCAAACATCTTATGCTTACTTTACTATCACTCTTATGTTCACCCATATTCTTCAAGAGTCTTCAGTTACTGCCAGTCTTCAAACTGCCGCAGCCGCCGCGACAATGTAAGCTGAACCTGAGGGCAAGGAGATGGGAAAACACAAAGACAAGACGAAGAAAAAGAGATAGGGACAGGAGGGACAAAGCGGATGATGTCCAAGCAATGCCGATTTTATTCAGGGTTACAAAGCTTTTTTATAATAAACCGTGCTCAATTGAACAAGGGGCGGTGACAATAACAAGGGTACATGTTTTCCTTATTATCATGATTTCTACACACACCCCTTATCATGCCCAAGTCCCATGACGCTGATTCTCTACATCTGTAACTCTTTAAGGAGGTAAACAACAAGGAGGTGCCTAGTAAAACTGCCTACATGACTACCGCTGCCTATGTGACTACTGCTGCCTCTAGCCTACAAGCTTGCTGTCTCCTGAGCTATCATTGTTCCCCACCCAGTGAGAGCCGGACTAGGTGGGTACTAGGCGGGTACCAGGCGGGTACCAGGAGTTTCGCTCCTTAACTCTAACCTGCCCGGCTGCAAATGTCTGAGCTAGTGAGTCCAGAAGCTACACCTCAACTGTTGACACCGCTAGGTTCCGGGCTCCCCACATCAAACTAGCTGTTGAACCTTCAAGTGTGCATAAACACCTTCATATTGGAATGAATAAAATGAAAACAACAAAATTAAATACTTAACTCTAAAGTTACTTACTATATTATTTGTTTTCATTTTTGTGTCAAAACTCTTTAATTGGCGTTCCATAAATTGCTTCTTGATATTGATTCAGTATTTTGTGTTTTAGATTCTATTGAAATTATATTATGAGGATCACCATGGGTTTCCTAATTCTCAACTATATTGTCCTCAGTTCTCATAATTATATCAGCAACTCATTACTATAGTCATCTTTTTTCAAAATAAAGTTTCTCCTTTGTCTTCTGTAGCTTTGTTTATATTTTGTCATAATTCTGCAATCAATATCATGGCTTTATTTTTTGTCTCTGTATAACTATCTTATGAAAATGTTTGCTTTTCCTCTCATTGTCATGTTTTTAATGAGCAATTTATTCATCCCCCACACCTTTAGTGAATGCCTATCAAATTTATAGATTCAACATATAGATGAATGTTGAATTTTCAAATGATTTTTCTGCATTTATTGAGATGATCATGTGCTTTTTATTTATGCTGTTGATATGATCGACTGTATTGATTGCTTTTGAATTATTGAACCAGTCATACAATCCTGAGATAAACTCCACTGGTCATGATACAGTTTCATTTTTGTGTACTACTGAATATATTTTGCTAATATTTGGCTAATGATTTGTGTGTTCATAGTTATGAGGATTAATGGTCTGTAGTTTACATCTCTTATAATGTCTTTACTTGTTTGGATATTCAAATAACGCTGGACTCATACAATGAATAGGGATGTGTTCCCTCCTCTTCTTTTTCAGAAAGATGTGGTATTGCTTTGTTTTTTTCTCTTTCTTAAATATTTAATAGAATTTTCCCAGGAAATTATCTGGGTCTAATGTTTTATTTGTTGAAAGCTTATAATTACAAATTTACTTTCTTTAATGAGATTGCCTTTTTTTCCTCAGCTTTATTGAAGCATAATTAATAAAAAATTGTATATACTTAAGATGGACGATATGATTTTTATATACATTATGTATATTATATACACATATATACATATACATATACACACCTATATACACATATATACATATACATATATTCATATATTGTGAATGTTTACCACAATCAAGCTAATTAAAATATCCATTACCTCACATGTTTGCCTTTTTTAAGGGAGAACAACTGAGATCTACAACTAGAAATTTTCAAGTGTACAATACAGTATTTTAACTATAATCCCCGTGCTATACATTAGATCTCTCAAACTTCTTTATTGTGCATATCTGAAACTTTGTACCCTTTGATCAACATTTTTCATTTCTCCTGCCCCAGCCTCTGGTAACAACCATTCTATTCTCTGCTTCCAAGAAATGGATTCTTTTAGATTGCACATATAAGTGAGATCATTCAATATTTGTCTCTCTGTGTCTGATTTATTTCACTTGGCATAATGGCCTCCATTATAGTCTCAGGACTGTTATTAAGTAGAAAAATACTACTGCTTATGAAGTGGCTATACCAATTCTTAAAAAGAACTGGATAAATATGTAGTATTATTAATAGCAGAAGTGTCTATACCTCTCTATATTAAAATATGATAAAGAATTAAGGGCATATAGTAGTAATGGCAGTGATCACACATTTAGATAAAAGAAAAAATAATGAATGAATAAGTAGGAGTAGAATGTAACTAGTATGCTTTTTTACTGTACCTCATCTCAGTACTTTATTCCATTTTCTTCATAATACAGTCATTGATATATTTCTCACTTTTATTGGTTATTTTTCTATTTTGATGTTTCTGGTTTTTTCCCCTTTTTCCCTGTTATTTGGATAATTTAGGCATTTTAGTATGATGTTGGCAAAATATTATTCATCCATTTTTATAGTTTTTTTCATTATTTAAAATACGGTTTCATGTTGAAACAAACTCCTCTATTGACCATTTAGAGTGGCAAATTAGCCAAAACTCTTCTGCATTTAAAGCAGTACCTGACAGACGTGAAGTCCTAATAAATGTTTCTCAAATTACTAACTATGTATTTTCCATGTCACAGCCTAAGGAAGAGGTTTTGTCTTTTGTCACTTAGTGCAGTCATTCTAGTGGTAAACTGTTCTGACATGATGATGACTTGAAGTGACAAAGCTATCTGATACTCTGATGCCAATCAGCATTATTATGGGATCTGTCTACATCTGAAATTTATCTAAAAAGTATTTTTTTTTTTCATAATGTGATGGAAACTAGTCTAGCATGGCTGGAAGGGATCTTGCTAAGCAAAATGATTGCCACTGTTTGCAAGTTTCAATGGTTTTTCTTGCTATAATAGAGTAAATATCAGTTTCCTCTGTTGTGGTCATACTCTGACTAGAAAAAACACCACACCTCTGAGCACTGATTCCTTCACTTATGTTTTAATTGTTCACAAATATTAATTTTAATAAATTAAGAATTATGAAAAACTTAAGAAAATTCCATAATTTAGAGACATTGTTAATGTCATTATCCATGTTCATTATTTGTGTAACACTATTTGTCTAGGTCAGAAATGGGACTCATTTAGACCAGGTTGTAGAAAGTGGCTACAGTCTTCCACGTACTGAGGATAGACTTATTCTCTGTCGCTGGACACCTGTTAAAATTTTTTACTGTCACATAGAATTTGGGGGCAATCAAGCCACTGGTAGAGCCCAAGAACATTAGTTTGGGACTGACTTTAGGCCCAGATCTGTCACCAAATACAATCTGTCCCCTGTGACCTGGGAAAAATTATTTAAAATATCTTAATTCCTGTTTCTTCAGAAGACAAAATGGGCCTACTAAAGTCCTAACACATAGATTTGTCATGATTACACAAAAACTTCAATATAAAAGGGTCTATAAATATGAATTATTCTTATTTTTATTCCATGGTTTGATTTTTTTTCTTTGGAGGAAAAAAACAGTTTAATATCAAAGTTGCACAAAATACTCTTACTCTTGTTCACTCTGATGCGCTATGTTATTTTCAGTTTGATACCTCTTTATTTCAGTTAAGGTTTTCAATGATGAGCCACAAAATTTATTCCACACATATTAATGTCTCATAATCCATGATTTGTAAAGCAGTGTTCTGGTGGGAAAATGTGTTTTGTATTAGGGGATAAGATATGGGATCCTGTCTGAGAAATAATGCATCAAGAGAAAGAAGCACGGTGAACTCCAGGCATTTAGAGGTAAATGATAATGGCACTGGCAGTGACCACAGGTGATTGTAGTGGGTCCAGTTACAAATCAGTGGTCGGCACCTGCAAAGATGACAACCGTACGCCTCAGGACCAGAATCAGCTGGGAAGGACATGAAGAGTAATGAATATGGAAATTCTACACCACTGTAAAAGCAGTTCTGAAAATAGGTGAAAATATGAGAATCTTTCCCTGATTTTTCAGGCACTGCTACAGAGCATAATGAAGGAGGAGGCTACTGTGCAACTCGAGACTATTTGCCACTCAAGCTGATGGAAGCTCACGCTATTGGAATTTAGACTATAATTTTAAAAATCTCTACTATGTATGCTTTACATCAAATTGTATTATAAGAATTTAATGTATTTAATGTACCAGTGGAAAAGTTTGGTTGAACACAATATGTGCACACACATGAGTGCATCTGGATCTATTTTTTTCTTTATTTTGCATTTATCAATAAATGTAAACATTTTCCATATAATCAGATATTATTCTATATTTTAGTAATGTATTTATGTAAATATATCATAATGTATTTACTCAAACACTATTGTTTCTTTTTTCTATTTTTTATTTTAATAAAATTGAAGTGATGAAATGCCTTTTCTTGGAGGTAAAATTTTGTGCAAAATAAAGATGGTTTTATTCCAAGAAGAATTTCCTAAAATATTGCAATCAATTTAAAATATGATTTTGATAAATTTTGAAGTGTGTTTCCTCCAAAACTTTATGTCCTTATTTAAATAATATGTTTTCTTTACTCATTCATATAATCAAGGCAAGTGTGAGCAGTACTGAGAGCAAATTCCACATATATACTAGGCATCATATGTGTTTATAAGGAAAAAGGAAAGGTGGGAAAGAGGGAAGAAGGGGAAAAGGAGAGCAGAAGGAAAGCGGTAAGGATTTGCCCCATGAATAATTATCAAAGTACATATATCTCTTGGGCCCTAGTTGCAATCTCAGTGTAGCTGTTAAGTATTTGAGTATGACCAGTGGCCTGATTACAAGGTCATTATATTAACTGATACTCGAGGGTGCATGTGCTCACAATATCATGTGACTATTAGTTGCACTAGATTAAGAAGAAATGTAAAGTAAATTTCAAATAGGACATCATTTTTCAACCAATTATTATTGAAATCATTATGAAGAAAAGATAACTGTTGATTCTATTAGTTAATTCTAAAATGAAAGTTACAAGTTAGCAATTTTTCTTAAATAAAAAGTGCGACGAGATCTAAAGTTTCTTCCATTGTTTCTTATCCCAGCTCAGATCTAAAAAAAAAGAAGAAAAAAAAAAGGAATAAAAAACAAACAAAGCATAGGGTCTGATGAATAATCTCGGCTTGGCGATTTTAATTGGGTGTATTTCCTTGTGTAGAGGTGTCAGTTTGTAAGGAAGAACAACATACTTAGCAATGATCATCTGAACATACTATTTAAGATAACTGCTCACATTTTAACACTGAAATATTTAATGGGACATTTGGAAAAAGCTTTCGACCCCATATATTTTACTTTTATATAGTTATATTATTTTGCTTAGCGTTTATTGGATGAAAATTGCCACTTACTGGCAATAGTAAGTTTCCAATTTCCTTTTTAGTTTTATGGGGCCCCAAATGAATAACTATGCTAATTCAGGTGGAATAACCTGATTATGACAGGAATCAGATAGAAAAAAAATTGCTTTCAACTATTTTGTATATTATATACAGAAGGTAGAAGGTCTGCTTTCTTCCATACCACTACCTTCAGATAAAGCTCTCTATTTAAAAAGAGTTAAGTATTTTGAGAAAAATATATTTTAATCTTCGCTAAAGTCAAATTAGTTCTAAGATGTTTTTACAGTTTAGATTTAATTATTAGAAAACTATCCAACCATCAATATATGCATTATGCGTCCTACATTCAAATGACTATCTCAGCAACAAGGGAGGAAAATGACTTGTTTTATTTTGATTAATAAGTTAAGTCAATTAATATTAAGAAATTAATAAAGTCAATAAGGTCAATATTCTGACAAAAAATTTACTGCAAATCTCATAGCACAAAACTTTGGAAAGTTAATACTTTTTCATAAGCCACAAACAAGGCAGGCACCTAAACCCATGAAGTTTTATCAGGCAGTCACTGCTGAAAACCTTTCCTCCAACAGAGCTAATGTCCAAAATATTCCCCACCAAATTTCAAAAATGATCAGTTTCAAATCTTGATATTAGTAAATTAATTCCAGGTTTGTATCCATTCACAACAACTTGCCGCTGCTCTAATATTTTCGTAATATAAAGTGGCCAGTAACTTCACGGATTTTTTACCAGTTAATTTAGGTGAATTATAGAATGAAAACCTTTCTTTCACTACTATTTTGAGCTGCTCAGTGAAACAGACGGTAATGAGCTAGGAATGTAAAATCAAATATGAATGATTTTTACTGATTAAAAACAAAACTGAGGCATTGCAAAACCAAATGTAAGCTAATAAAACAATATTACAAATCTGAATATATAAAACCATGTCATCGAGAGACTAACATCCCAGGGAGAAACTTCCCGTCTGTGGTGCTGGGAAGTAACTTTTAAGGCCTCAGAATGTTGCTGCATCTGGGCAGAATTGTCACTCTTCTCTACAATCTGTAATTTGAAATTAATTACTCATTTTCTCTCTATGTTTATCTTATGCTACTGTGGCTCTTTGCTGTGGTAAACAGGTCATTAAAATGAAGGTTCAAATTATGGATCTAGCAGTTGTTTTATTTAAAATTTTTCTCATACCTTATTTTTTGCTGTATAATATGTATGTGATTCATTAAAAAATGTGATATACACATATGAAAGTTGTGAAATGTGGTCAAATGAGCACTTGTGAATCACCACAACATCTGAGAACTAGGTAGCTCCATGATCTTGATTGTGTGTTTCTCCCTTACTCATCATTCTGCTTTTTGTAAATTTTGTCTTTAACAGTTCCTTACCTATACTTTGAAGTTTTCAATGTGATCTAAATTCAAACTTAGAAAATATTTCACAGAAACTTACAGGAATTCTCATATATCACTGAACTACATCCATCTATTATTTGTGTTTTCTCCTTTTTGCTCTATGGGTCTATCCATAGATATTTACACATGTGTGTGTATCATTCTAAATAAATCACTTAAGAATGAGATAATCATATTATGTATGCCCTGTAACCCTAAATACTCAGTATGTCTTATTTGAGAACAACGACATTTTCTTACTTCTTAAGCAGTCACAAAACAATATTGAAACAATATTATTTAATTTGCAATCCATATTCAAATGCCATCATAGATCCCAATAATGGTTTTTACTGAAATTAATAATAATTATTATTAAAAGTAAATTATTCCCTGCAGTCATGAATTGAATTCAAGATCATTTTTTATAAGGCACAGCATAAAAACATAGTCAGTGATATTATAAGAACATTATACACTTCTGGTGAGCATAGCATAAGTTTGAACTTGCCAAATCACTATGTTCTACACCTGTAACTTAGGTACAATTGTGTGTCAACTACACTCAGATAAAAAAAAAGTTTTTGGGCACTTGGGTGGCTCAGTAGGTTAAGGCCTCTGCCTTGACTCAGGTCATGATCTCAGGGTCCTGGGATGGAGGACCACATCTGCTCTCTGCTCAGCAGGAAACCTGCTTCCTCCTCTCTCTCTGCCTGCCTCTCCGCCTGCTTGTGACCTCGCTCTGTTAAATAAATAAATAAATAAATAAATAAATAAATAAATAAATAAATAAATAAATAAATAAAAAATCTTTTAAAAATTCTTGAAGATCACTTCATATTTATTTGTTTGGTTTGCTTTAATCTGGAACAGTTCTTTAGCCTTCTATTGTAAGTTTTTTGAGTATAGGTCAGCTATTTTGTATGATGTCTCTCAATCTGAGTTTCATCTTGATGAAGCTGGTAATATGCATTTTTAGTAGGAATATCATGAAAAGGATGTGTGCTTCTCAGTGTATCATATCAAGAGTCATACAGTTAAAGTTTATTGCAGTGCTGAATTTTAATATTTAATATTGTGTCCATCAGCATTTTTGCCTGTATAGTTAATTCAATTCCCTTTTATTAATATTTAGGGGGAAATTATTTTGAGAATCTTAAATATCGTGTTTCTCACAACAATTTCACTGCACTCATTGATGTTTTTATAACTCCTTTAAACCTCCTACGTTTAGTGTTTAGTGTTTTACTGCAAGGAAGAACATTATTTTCCTCCACTTATTTATTCCTTTATTTATTTATATAAGTGATCTTATATGCTTTTACTTAATTCAGTGATAATTAACAAATATCATTATTTACTTTGATGCTCAAATTCTCCCAAAATTGGCAACTGGGAGTTACTTTAAACTAGCACCTGTATTCTACTGTTGTGTTACCATCATTCTTTGAGAACTGTCTTGCTTTCTCCAACAAGATGTGTTAGGCTCATTTTCTACATTTTCTGACTCAGCCTTAGAATCAGTAATTCTTCCAAAGACCTCTAGATTCTTTCAGTGGAGGCTGATATTTAGAAACTGAAATCTGAGTCCTAGGTTTGCTCATTGTTTCTTATGTGATATTACTTTTTCTCCTTCTTAGAAGACCAAACTAAGATCTCTCTCTCCCTCTCTCTCCCCCATTCACCCCCTCACACTTTCTACCAATACTTCCATATCGAATACAACAGCACAAAGTGCATTCTAGATGTCTCCATTGAACATTTACAGCTTCCCTCCCTAACTGCAAGTAACCAGGAGTTCTCTGTTCTCGAGATTTACTCATTTGCTCAAGACTAGGATGCACAAAAGAGTTGCAGAATGTCTAACCTATATAAATGTGTAAAGTGAATCCACAAGCTAATGTTCAATATTTGTCTTCAAATCTTTGTTAGATAGGCTTTGCACCAAGAACAAAGTATTAACCTCCCACTCAGTGAATGAATTTTCACAAATGCATATAAGCACATAACCCACACCCCTTTTAAGATGCTAGAAAGCTTCTTCATAGTTTTTCTGTCAGTTTCCATACAAAGGGAACCACTTTATTGTAACCAAGATTAGTTGTGTTTCAGCTCTTTGTATAAATAGAAACATACAACAGATACTCTTTTTATGTCTGAATTTTTTACTATGATATTTATCCAACTGGTTATATTTATTAGTAGATTAGTTCATTGCATTGCTGGTTATGAATATACTGTGAGTGCTCTACCTAATATTCTGTTGATTGCTTTTGGTTGATTCAAGTTTGAAGCTCTTATAAAAATATAGCTGTTATGTTCATTCTAGTGGTAGCCTTTGTGTGATCAAAGAGGAATCTCTATGTGTGAAACTGCTCTGTTACATGGTGGTATTCTTTAACTTAAAGAAAATGACAGGGATGCCTGGGTGGCTCAGTCTGTTCAGCATCTGCCTTCAGTCATGATCCTAGGGTCCTGGGATAGAGACTTGGACTCGCTCTCTATTTCTCTCTCTCTCTGACAAATAATTAATAAAATCTTCAAAAAAACGAAAAAGAAACTGACAAACTTTTCCAATATGCCATTTTACCTTCTTATCAGCAATGTTTGATTTTCATTGGTATTTCAAAACCTTACCATACTTGCTGCAGTCAATCTTTTAAATTTTAGCCAATGGTACTTCATAAATTAACTTGCATTCCTCAGATGTTGATAATAATGCTAATTATTTTTGTGTGTGTGAATTGCTAAATTTTTGCATATCTTCCATGAGGAACTCAAAGCAAATATTTTCCCATTTGAAAATGTTTACTATTAAGTTGTAGAAATTTAAAATACATATTCTCGATACAGGTTGGTTTTCATATATATTATATAATATACATATTTTCTGAAATATTTTATCCTAGTCTGTGGATTACCTATAATTTTAGATAGTATGTTTTTTTAGAAAAAGCTTTTTTAATCTTCTTTATTGAGATATTATTGACATAACAAAAACTTTAGGGTGCCTGGGTGGCTCAGTTGGTTGGGTGACTGCCTTCAGCTCAGGTCATGATCCCAGAGACCAAGGATTGAGTCCCGCATCGGGCTGCCTGCTCGGCGGGAAGCCTGCTTCTCTCTCTCTCGCTCCCCCTGCTTGTGTTCCCTCTCTGCTTGTGTTTCTCTCTGTCAAATAAATAAAATCTTTAAAAAAAAAAAAGAAAACCTTTAGATGTTGATGAATACAACTTGATATTTTGGATATAAGTATACACCAAGAAATCATCACTGTAATAAATGCCAATAATCAATAATCAAATTCATTGTTTCAAAAGTTTTATCCTCCCCTTTTTTGTTTTTCATATTGTTTTGTTTTTATTTGTGGTAAGACCACTTAATGTAAGTTCTACCCTCTTAGCAAATTTTAATTTGCTGTACAATACAGTATTTTTAAGTATAGGCCTTATACTTTACAGCACATGTCCAGAAATTGGGCAAACTGAAACTTTTTATTATTTGACCAACATCTTCCATTACCCCTTTGCCCCCAGCACTTGGCAATTATCATTATAGTCTCCGTTTTTATATGTTTGACTATTTTAGAGTTCACGTGTGGTGAAATCATGCAGTATTTGTCTTTCTGTGTGTGGTTTTATTTCATTTAATGTAATGTCCTCAAATTCATTAATGTTGCTCAAGTCGCAGTATCCCCTCCTTTTAAAAGGCTGTGTAATATTCCATTATCTGTATATTTCTACATGCTTTTTACTCATTTATTCATCAGTGGATATTTGGGTTGTTTCTATATGCTGGCTATAGTAAATAATATTGCAGTGAACATGAAAATACAGATATACATTTGAGACCTAGGTTTTTTTTCTTTGAATATATGCCCACAAGTGGGATTGTTAGATCATATGGTAATTTTATTTTTAACCTTTCAGAAACCTCAATACTATTTTTCATACTGGTGACTAATTCATGTTCTTACCAAAAGTATACAGGGTTTTTCTCCATCTTTTTGCCAATATTTGTTCTTTGTTTTTTTGATAGTGGTCATCCCAAGAGGGGTGATGTGATACCCAATTGTGTATTGATTTGCATTCTCTTTATGATTATTCATGTTGAGCACTTTTTCATATATCTGCTGGCCATTTCTATGTTCTTTAGAGGAACATATCTTCAGATCCTTTGCTTATTTTAAACTGGGTTATTTATTTCTTGCTATTGAGTTGTTAGAGATGCTTATATTTTGGATATTAACCCAAATTAGATTTATGGTCTGCAAGTATTTTCTTCTATTACATGGGTTGCCTTTTCACTCTGTTGAGTTTTCTTTTGCCATGTAAAAGCTTTTTAGTTAGATGTAATCTCATTAGTTTATTTTTGCTTTTGTAATCTGAGCTATTGGCATCATATCCAATAAGTAATTGCCTAGGCCATTATCTAGAAGTTCCTTTCTTGTTTTCTCCTAATAATTTTATTGTTTCAGATTTCACATTTAAGTCTGTGATCCATATTGAGTTGTTTTTTTTAATATGTTGTGACATAAGTGTCTAGTTTCATTCTTCTGCATGTAAATATCTATTTCTCAAGCTCCATTTATTAAAGAAACTATCTTTTCCCTATTGTCTAATTTTGGCAGCCTTGTTGAAGATCAGTTGAACAATGTGTGAGTGATTTATGGACTCTATTCTATTCCAGTGATTTATATATCTGATTTTATGCCACCACCATGCTATTTTGTTTACTGTATCTTTGCAGTATGCTTTGAAGTCACAGTGTGAGACTTCCAACTTTTTCCTTGCTCAAAATTGTTTTGGCTGGTCATATTTTTGTTTGTTTGTTTGTTTGTTTGTTTTGTGGCTTCAAATGAATTTAAGAATTATTTTTTCTATTTCTATAAAAAACCTGGATTTTGATAGGGATTGTATCGAATCTATAGAGTGCTTTGGGGAATATGGACATTTTAACAATATTAATTCCTCCTATCTATGAACACAGGATAGCTTTCCATTTATTTTTGTCTTTCTAAAATATTTGTTAAATGTGTGTATTTTTCAATGTACAGGATTTTATCTCTGGCTAAATTAATTCCCAAATATCTTAGGCTCTTTGATGCTATTGTGAATGGATTTTTTTCCCCTTATTTCTTCATGGATAAGTTAGAGTATAGAAAAGTATAGAAATGCAACTGTTTTTTTGCTGATCCTATATCTTGCAGTTTCACGGAATTCCCACATTAAGTGTGTGTGTGTGTGTAGTAGTAGTAGTAGTAGTAGTAGTCTTTAGTATTTTCTATGTATCAGATCATCTCATCTGACAGAAGATAATAGTTTTACTTCTTTTTTAATTTGAATGTCTTTATTTTTTTCTTACTTTGTCTGATATTTCTAGTACTTTATTTAACAGTACAGGCAAGAGTGGACATCTTGTCTTGTTCTGGATCTTAGAGGAAATTTTTCAGTTTTTGCCATTGAGTGTGATGATAGTTGTGAGTTTTTCACTTCCTTTTTTTTTTTAAGATTTTATTTGTTTATTTGACAGAGACACAGCAAGAGAAGGAACACAAGCAGGGGGAGAGGAAGAGGGAGAAGCAGGTTTCCCACTGAGTAGGGAGCCAGATGAGGGGCTTGATCCTAGGACCTTGGGATTATAATCTGAGCTGAAGGCAGACACTTAACAACTGAGCCATGCAGGCACCCAGTTTTTTACTTTCTTATATGAGGTAAGTTCTGAATTTAGCATTTTTATCATGACATAGTAAATGGAATTTTGTCAAAATTTTTCTGCATTTATTGAGATAACTATATGATTTTTATCCTTCATTCTGTTAATGTGGTGTATCACATTGACTTATTTGTGCACAGTAAGCCTCCCTTGCACCTAAGGATAACCTACTTAGTAATGGTATATGATTATTTTAATGTGATTCTGAATTCTGTTTGCTAGTATTTTGCTGAGAAATTTTGCATCTCTATTCATCACAAATATCAGTCTGTAGTCTTTTGTTGTGGTTATTTTGTTTGGCCTTGATAATTAGAGTATTGTTTACCTCACAGATGAATTTGGAAGTATTCCCTCTTATGATATTTTTGGAAGAGTTTAAGAATTTGTATTAATTCTTCTTCTGTTAGTAAAATTTAACCATGGAGCCATGTAGTTCTGGGATTTTCTTCATTGGGAATTTTTTGTTTACTAATTCACTCTCCTTATGTGTTATTACTTTGTTCAGGTTTTCAATTACTTTTATATTCCTAATTGGTATGTTATATGCTTCTAGAAGTTTATTCACTTTCAAATTGTCCAGTTTGTTGGTGTATATTTGTTCATAAGAGTTCTTTATATTCTTTTTATTTCTATGGATCAGTTGCAAGATCTCCTCCTTCATTTCTGATTTCATTTATTTGAGTTTTCTCTCTTTTTTCTTAGTCTAGCTAAAGTTTGTCTATTTTTTCCAAAAATAGTTTATTTCAACAAATTTTATTTTTCCCTTCTTGCTTTTATCTTTCCTTTCCCTGCTTTTATCCCATTCCATAACTTTTAGTATGCTGTGTTTCATTTTCATTTGTTTCAAGTTATTTTCTGATTTCCAACTTAACTTCTTTTTTTTTTAAGAATTTACTTATTTATTTGACAGAGAGAAACAGAGCTAGAGAGGGAACACAAGTAGGGGGGAGTGAGAGGGGAGAAGCAGGCTTCCTGCTGAGCAGGGAGCCCAATGTGGGGCTCGATCCCAGGTCTTCTGGATCATGAGCTGAGCTGAAGGCAGTCGCTTAACCAACTGAACCACCCAAGTGCCCCGCCAACTTAATTTCTTATCTGACCCAATAGTTGTTTAAAAGTATGTTTTTTAGTTTCCATGCTGGAAAAGATAATTGGAATGATTTCAATCTTATTAATTTTATTAAAACTTGTTTTGCAGCCCAACATGTGACTTATCCTGAAGACTATTTTGTGTGCACTTGAAAACAATAAATATTCTTCTGCTACTATATAGAATGTTATGTATATATCTGTTAGATCCATTTGTTCTATAGTGTTATTCAAGAAGGCTGTTCCCTTACTGATTTTCTATCTGGATGATTTATCCATTATAGATAGCAGAGTATTGAAGTCTCCTTCTATTACTGTATTGCTGTCTATTTCTCCCTTCAGAAATGTCAATGCTTTTTATATATTTTGGTGCTTTGATGATGAGTTTATAGATATTTATAACATATATCTTCCTGTTGAATTGATCCTTTTTTATTATATAATGACATTCTTATCTCTATTGATAGTTGTCAACTTAAAGTTTATTTTGTCTGAAATAATTTAAATGGAATATCTTACTCTCCCCCCACACACAAAGCCCCACCTTTACTTTTAGTCTATGTATGTCTTAAATCTAAAGTAAAATCTTGAGTGACATCAGCAAGATGGCCGAATAATTCATCCCCCTCTCAACAACAATTTGGCATCCAACCACAGGCAAAAGTGTCTTCGGAGGAACTTTGGGACACAGAAAGGAAAGTGAAACCCTGGAGCAGTCCAAGACTCTCTGCCATGGTTAAGGAGCCCTTGGAGGTAAGCCTACCAAGCCAATCAAACTATAAATCCTGAAAGGATCCTGTAACATAACTCCAGCCCACCCTAGCCACAATTGGTAAACAATCCTATTGGCACAGTGATCTAAAAGGAGACACTTCCATCTGGACTCCTGGATATCCTAAAAATGACTTATACTTTGTTCCAGCCCCTTATGGCCACAGTATGTCAGGAGCCCTGAGGTTTGAAAATCCCAGTGGAAGACACTCTAATGTGGCCCCAGAGATCCTCTAAAGGCTCTTTACCCCACACCAACCACTCCCAGACTCAGTACTGCAGACCAAGGGACCTAGTAGTGAACACATCTGTCTATATCCCCAAAGATCTTGAAAGAGCCCTATAATCAGTGCCAGCTTCTTACCAGCCATAGTCCACAAGCAGCACTGCTGTCACAGAGATCCCACAAGAATAAGCACACTAGGAGATCTAAAAAAGGTCCTATACTTGACTTCAGCCTCTCTCGCCAGTTTTAGGGAGCAGTTTAGTCAACTAAAGGATGTAGTAGAAGACTGGGAGTTTATATTTTCAGAACGAGGTTTGCAGACCTCAGTATTGGCAGTGGAACCTGAAATAGTACTAGGGCTTGGTTATGGCTCCTCTTAGCTGTAGTACAGGACAAGTCTTATTCACCTAGAAGCCCATACAGTGACCAGGAAGAAGCTCTCCCAGGTACCTGGCAGAAGCCACAACATCTACATACCTGACAATAAGCCTGTTGGTTGAGGACTCAGCTGTGGACCCCAAATAGATCATTGTCCCAGCACAATTCTGTGGAACAAGTTACTGAGGCAGTTCCATCCACCCAGGAACCAGACAGAATCCATACTTGCTCTAGCCTCTAGTAATACTATGCCAATTAAAGGCCTTATTGCACACCAGGGCAGCACCAAAACTAGCTCCAACTCAGTATAATTATGATTCTGGAGAAAAAAAGAATGAAAAAGTGAAAAGGGACTAAATGAATTATGAGACAACATCAAGTAAACAAACATTCATATCATAAAAGTTACAGGAGAAGAAAGAGTGAAAAGGTTTGAAAGCTTATTTAAGCTAATAATATCTGAAAACATCCAGATACAGGACATTAAAAAGACCCTGAGGAAGAGCAATACAATTAGAAATCAAAAACAAAGAACTTTGTAAACAGCAAGAGAAAAAATACTAATCATATATAAGGGAACTTCCATTAAGATATTTTTCTGCACAAACTTTACAGGCACAGAGGGAATAGATAATGTATTAAAAGTGCTTTTAAAAAAAAACACCCTGATGGTGCTTCATTGGCTCAATTGGCTAAGCATTCATTTTGGTTCAGATCATGATCTCAGGGTCTTGAGACTGAGCCCCACATCAGGCTCTGCACTCAGCGCAGCACCTGCTGAAGATTCTCTATCCTTCTCCCTCTACCCCTCAAGCTCCTACTGTCTCTTCCTATTTCTTCCTATTCCTACATCTTAAAAAAGTATACCACCCTGGATTGCTATATCCATCAAAACTGTCTTTCAGAAATGAAGGAGAGAGACATTTTTAGGTAAACAAATCTAAGGGAGGTCATTATGATTAGACTTGCCTTATAAGAAATGCTAAAGGCACTTCTTAAAATTGAAATGAAAGGACACTAGTAACAACAACAAAAAACATATAAAAGCATAAAACTATAAGGTAAAGGCAAATATGTGGTCAATTCAGAATATGTTATTGCTGTAATGTGGTATAAAATTTAATTATATTAAAATAACTATTGCTAAAATAATTTGATAATAGAGGCACAGTATAAAATTATGTGAAGTCTGACATCAGTAGCACAGAATATGAGGGTTGGAAAAGTAAAAGTCTAGAATTTTTGTATGCAACCAAGGGTAAGTTGTCATAAGCTGAAGTTATCATAAGCTTAAAATAGACTACTATATCTATAAAATATTTTATGAAAGCCTCATGGTAATTACAAGAAAAAAACCTATGGTAGATATACAATAGTCAAGATAAAGGAATTAAAACATATTGTATATTAAAAAAATAAAATCACAAAGAAGACGGCAACCAAGGTGAAGGGAAGAAAGAAAACCAAAAAAATCTCAAATAAAGAACAAAAAAAAGCATGGAGTGGCTGAATCGACAAAACAAAACAAAACAAAAAACAAGATCAAACTAAATGCTGTCTCACTTAAACTTAAGGGACACATAGATGAAAAGTGAAGATATGGAAAGGGATATTCCACACAAATGAGAATAAAAAGAACAAGAGTGCTATACATATAATAAGTAAAATGGACTTTTAGTCAAAACTGGTCATAAGAGACAAAGAAAGTCACTATATAGTAACAATGGGGTGAGTTTATCAAGAGAATATAACAACTGTAAAAACATACGTAATTGACATTTGAACACCTAGATATCTAAAGCAAATAGTAACCAAAATGAAGGACAAAGAAATAGACAACAATACAGTAATAGTAGGGGACTTCAATACCCCACTCTCGACATGGAATATAACACTCAGTCAAAGTTAATAAGGAAAGAGCAGACCTGAATAACACTATAGACCAAATGGACCTAAGAGATATATAAATAGAATATTTGATCTAACACCAGCAGAAAACATACCCTTCTCAAGCACACAAAGAACATTTCAAGGAGAGATCAAATGTTGGACCACAAAACAAGCCTTAATAAATACAAGATTGAAATAATATCAAGTGTCTTTTCCAAATATAATGATATGAAACTAGAAGTCAGTAACAGAAGGAAAATGGAAGTATTCAGAAATGCAATGAAATTAACATATACCTCAACAACCAATAAGTTAAAGAAGAAATAAAAGGGGAAATCAGAAAGAATCTTGAGACTACTGAAAATGAAACAACATTCTAAACATTATGGAATGCAGAAAAAGCAGTTCTAAGAGGAAAATTTGCAGCAAAATTTATGCAACACTAATAAAAAGAAGATATCAGATAAATAGCATAAGTTTATATATGAAGGAATTAGAAAATTAAGAAAAATTTAAGTCTAAAGTTAATAGCAGGAAAAATATAATAAAGATTAGAGCAGAAATAAATAAAATAGAGACTAGAAACATAATAGAGGAAAAGTTATTGAAAGTAAGATTTGGGGGCACCAGGGTGGCTCAGTTGGTTAAGCGACTGCCTTCAGATCAGGTCATGATACTGGAGGCCCCGGGACTGAGCCCCACATCGGGCTCCCTGCTCTGCGGGAAGACTGCTTCTCCCTCTCTCACTCCTCCTGCTTGTGTTCCCTCTCTGGCTGTGTTTCTCTCTGTCAAATAAATAAAATCTTTTTAAAAAAATTTAAAAAAAAGAAAGTAAGATTTGGATTTTGAAAGATAAACATAATAGACAAAACTTTAGTTACATTAAGCAAGGAAAAAAGAAGACTCAAATAAGGAAAATTAGAAATAAAAGAGGACATTACAAATCACCTCATAGAGATACAAAGGGACATAAAAGGCTACTAGGAACACCAACAAATCAGATAGCATGGAAGAAATGAATAAGTACTAGAAACATAAATCTACCAAGAAAAAATAAGAAACAGGAAATCTGAAAAGATCACTAGTGAGTTAGGAGACTAAAACAATAACCAAAAACCTCCCAATAACCACAAAAAAGCCCAGGTCCAGATGGTTTCACTGATGATTTCTACAATACAATTAAGGAAAAATGAGCGACAATCCATCTCAAACTCTTTCAAAATATGAAGAGGGGGGAACAGTCTAAACTTATTTTACAAGGCCAGCATTACCCTGATTCTAAAGCCAGATAAGAATAATGTAAGAATAGAAAACTACACAGGAGTATCCCTGGTGAATATATTAATAAGCCTATTTTATATTATTTTTATAATATTAGTAAACCTATTTTTCAACAGAACATTAAAAGGATCCTACATCAGATGTCTGGGTGGCTCAGTCCATTAAGCATCTGCCTTTGACTCAGGTTGTGATCCCAGGGTCCTGAGATTGAGCCCTGCTTTGGGCTCCCTGCTCAGTAGAGAGCCTCCTTCTCCCTCTCCCTCTGCTTGCTGGTATCCCTGCTTGTGCTCGCTGTCTCTCTCTCTCTCTAACAAATAAATAATCTTTTCTAAAAAAAAAAAAGGATAATACATCATGATCAACTGGGAGTTATACCTGAGTTGCAAAGATGGTTCAACACATGCAAATCAGTAAATATGATACACTGTGCTAATAGAATAAAGTCTAAAAATTATAGGGTCCTCTCAATAAACACATCAAAGAATGTTAATTATTGTTCTAACAAGCAGACTCCTTCTTTAACAAAGCAGGAAAAAATATCCAGGAAAAAAGACAGTCTCTTCAATAAATGATGCAGGGAAAATTAGTCAGTTATGTATAGAAGAATGAAACTCAACCATTCTCTTACACCATCCACAAAGATAAACTCAAAATAGATGAAAGACCTCAATGTGAGACAGGAATCCATCAAAATCCTGGAGGAGAACATAGATAGTAACCTCTTTGACATCGGCCACACCAATTCCTTTCAAGATGAGTCTCCAAAGGCAAAGGAAACAAAAGTGAAAATAAACTTTTGGGACTTCATCAAGATAAAAAGGTTCTGCACAGCAAAGGAAACAGTCAACAAAACAAAGAGGCAACACACAGAATGGGAGAAGATATTTGCAAATGACACTACAGACAAAGGGGTGATATCCAAGATCTACAAAGAACTTCTCAAACTCAATACCCAAAAAACAGATAATTGTGTCAAAAAAATGGACAGAAAACATAAACAGACACCTCTCTAATGAAGACATACAAATGGCTAGCAGACACATGAAAAATATTCATCATCATTAGCCATCAGGGAAATTAAAATCAAAACCACATTGAGATACCACTTTACACCAGTTAGAATGGCAAAGATTAACAAGGCAGGAAACTACAAATGTTGGAGGAGATGTGGAGAAAGGGAACCCTCTTACACAGTTGGTACAGCCACTTTGGAAAACAGTGTGGAGATCCCTCAAAAAATTAAAAATAGAGCTACCCTATTATCTGGCAATTGTACTACTGGGTATTTACCCCAAAGAAACAGATGTAGTGAAAAGAAGGGCCGTATGTACCCCATTGTTCATTGCAGCAATGGCCACAATCACCAAACTGTGGAAAGAACCAAGATGCCCTTCAACAGATGAATGGATAAAGAAGATGTAGTCCATAAATACAGTGGAATATTACTCAGCAACCACAAAGGATGCATACCCAACTTTTGCATCAACATGGATGGGACTGGAAGAGATTATACTGGGTGAAACAAGTAAAGCAGAGAATGTCAATTATCATATGGTTTCACTTACTTGTGGAGGACATTAGGATAAGGAAAGGAAAAATATTGGTGGAAATAAGAGGGGGAGACAAACCACGAGGGACTGTGGACTCTGAGAAACAAACTGAGTGCTTTAGAGGAGAGGGAAGTTGGGGGAGGGGTGAACCTGGTGGTGAATATTAAGGAGAGCACATATTGCATGGAGCACTGGGTCTTGTACATAAACAATGAATCTTGAAACACTGCATCAACAACTAATGATGTATTTTATGGTGACTAACATAACACAATAATTTTTTTTTTCCAAAACAAAACAAAAAAACAAGTACACTCCTTGACTGGTTTTAAATTCCAAACTCTGTCGTCTATAATAGGCAGCAGATGAAATCTCCAGTCTACAGTGTTTCCAACTTCCCTGCTCTTGCTTTCCACTGCACTTGCTGAAGTCTTCCCCACACATATACAGTTCAGAAACTAGACAAGCTTTGGGATGGAATTTCATATTTTGTGGTTTCCCCACTGCATAACAGCCTCCTTTATAAGACTTCTCATTTTCCAGCCACTATGGTGCTCCTGGACTTTATCCTCTGACACTGAAAGCTGGTGAAATTGGAATTTTCCTATTGTGTTTTACCAGTATCATGTCAGTCTTGTAGCTTAGGAAGTGTTTTCAGGAGGAAAATGAACCCTCATAAACATAAAGTATCAATCATTGCAATTCCCCTTTTTAATATTTTTTTTTTGCTTTCCCATTGTTCTCCTGCATTTATTCATTCTTCAATTGCTGCCAAACACTTTTTTAAAAAAAATGTGTTTCCAGGGACACCTGCATGGCTCCATCAGTGAAGTGTTTGCCTTCGGCTCTGGTCATGATTTTGGGGTCCTGGGATAGAGCCATGCATTATGTCTTGCTGTCTACTTGGTGGGGAGTTTGCTTCTCCCTCTTGTGCTCCCCCTTGCTGTTCTCGCACTCTCTCTCTAATAAATACAATCTTTCAAAAAAAAGTTTCTAGATTTTTATCTGTTGTAGAGTTCGTAATATAAAAGCTTTCCCACTATATCCGCAAATGAATCCCCCATCTAGTAATTTCTAGTCTTTGTTAATTATTTGTTTCAAATTGCTTCAAACTCTTCTTGTAATATAAAAAAGTACATGTATGAATGTCTTCTACCTACACATATGCAACACATATCCATAAATAAGAACTATCTGTTAAACATTTTACATGTATTATTTTGTAAATACAAAGTTTATGGCTTTAAACATTTTGCAAAACGTTTAATGATGATCTTTTATTGACAGATAACAGAGAACAGAATTTACTCTAGAATAAATGTATTAGATTTTCAAGGTCACTACTACATACTACTACATAACAAAAATAGAATTCAAAATATAGCTAACTGAGAAAATCTTCTATCCACACAAGTATTATTTGAGATTGTTATACTTCATAGGTAAGAAAAAAACAGAAAATCTCAAATATACATATAGTTAATAATTAGACATGTTTACAGATTGTCTTAATGTTTCTTTGGTTTATTTTCATGGGTCATGTAGTAATAAATATCTCTGAAAATATCTGTTATAATCTGATGAGAGTTTTTCAATTCTATAATGTGAAATTTTCTAACTAAAAAAAAAAGTCTTTCTCAAAATACATTCCAATTGCTTATTTTAAGGAAAAATAACCTTATTATCCAGTCTAAAAAGTAAAGTCAGCTGGAGAGTGACTTTAGTGATTCAGAGGGACCCTGTAAAGATCTGTATTTTATCTTGATTAAATAAATTCCCCACTTTTCTCAGAGGACTTGACCAAATGAAATAGAGAATATTCTTCTAAGAGGACTAGAAATTCAAAATCCACACAGCATATTTCATATATTGGGGACGGGGTCCATGTCTTCTATATTTGAGTCCATAAGCTTGGCTCATTGCCTAGAATTTGTTAGCAGTTGTGTTGTATGAATAAAAATTATTGTTAATAGCTTAAACTGAAATTAACCTCTGTGATAATTCCATTGTATACTGGAGCTCATTTTTCATCACTTTTTTATTCACCACATAACCCTGGGAACTTCTGGGCTGCTGAAGTATGGGATTCATGGTCAGCAGGACACCAAAAGGCTGAATTTGGTTTAGGCAATTTATGCTTTGAGTTATTTACACTCTAACAACTCCACTTTAATAATATATATTGTGAAATTAAAAATGAAGGAAAACAAATGATGAAATGGTTAAATATCTTCAGGGAATGGTTTGCTTCTGTTTGTATTTTGTTCTAGAAATTTTTCCTGAATTTTTACAAAATGCCAATAGTATATAAGTTATGATCATGGACCTAGGGCAAAGACATTACAAAGAATAGTTTATACTCAGCTTTCTTTTCAACTACTATTTGGATATAAGGACACCTTTGAGATCCTGGGTCTCCAGGATCATGATCTGAGCCAAAGGCAGTCGCTTAACCAACTGAGTCACCCAGGTGCCCCAATAAATAAATATTTTTACAGAAAGGAAATAGAAGCTTATGACTGAACTCAATTATTTATTATTTATCAAGGATGAATAAGAATTTATTTGATTTTTAAAAGTTTAGAAACGTGTTGATGTGTAAAGACAAGAGAGATGATGGTAAAAACAGGTGCCCTGCATTGCAACAAATGGCTACTGGTTCAGTAATGACTCATCTCTTTTATTCTTCTTTATATCCAATTCCAAATGAGCATGGGAACATAATGAGATAATGTAAGAGAAAGATCATTCCGGGAACATTCTCAGTCACACCAAGAGTGAAGTTCAGAATTCTAAGATCTTTCAAACACAGACTGCTGAATTTAGCAACTAACTCTGGACTGCTTAAGAACATGAGGCAAACTGATTGAAAGAATGGAAACTGAAGAACAGACACAAAAAAACATCTATTTTGTAATATACTTGGAAACATACACAGATGGGAGTGTTTGTGTTTAATACTCCTTTTCTCTAGTATGAAATAAGCCATGTTCATTTTGAAAAGTAGTTTATTAAAGGATCTATTTTGCTTTTTTTTTTTTTTCAGATTTTATTTATTTCACAGAGAGAAACACAGCCAGAGAGGGGACACAAGCAGGGGGAGTGAGAGAGGGAGAAGCAGGCGCCCGAAGTGGGGGACTCGATCCCAGGTCTCCGGGATCATGACCTCAGCTGAAGGCAGTCGCTCAACCAATTGAGCCACCCAGGTGCCCCTATTTTGCTTTTTGAAACATGGCTGTTTATTTTGACCAATATCCTCAGTCTCACCTTTTAGAAGTCGGCTGATTGAAACACATCCATTTACTACAATAAAAATAACAAAAACATACTTCTCACACAAAGTGCCTCTACTGCTGTTTTTTTTTTCCCCCATGCACACACTTTAACAATATCATAGTATTTTCAAGGGAATATTATATTAAAATTACTATGTTTTAAATGAGTCTTAATTTAATTTAATTTTAATGTTAGAAATCATTAGTAATTCTAATTATAAAATTTCAACAGAATACCATACTAACTAAATATGCCTCTCCTCCACCTGATATATTTCCAACTCCATCTTTTACTGTTGCATATATTTCAGATTGAAATCACCTATGCATTGATATTAACAGATACAGATTTCTTTGGTTGTTTATAGTTGCTTTATTATAAGCTGGCATTTATAGTCCAAAGAATTAGAGATAAAGACGTTTTCTATAAAATACAAAAAACCCCATACAATTGACATGATAAATCCCAAAGTTATTTTTTGTTAGAATATTTGTTTTCTGTGATAGAATCATAAAATATACCAAGAGATACATATATATATTCCTACATATTCATAAATATGTACACACATACATACACAAACTTAGAAGAGATTATAAGCCATTTTTAAGTGAGAAAAAGTACATCTCTGTGGTAATATGATCCATTACTTACATTAAAACATACCTATATCCCCTGAAAACCAACAAAACTTCCCTCAAATAAGATCTTATAAATTTCCCATTCACATTATTTGTGTAAAATAGAAAATATGAAAAATATCATTGAAATAAAGTTTAAAAACTTTAAAACTCAGAATCTACATCTGAACACTTCTTTGATGTTACCTTAATTAATGGATCATTTTCTTGTATTACTACAAATTGAGAAAGATCAGGATGAACTTGTAAGAATAAGAAGGGAGCACACACATTTCTCTATGTCCTCTTCAGAATCAATGTAAATTATAGTAAAACAATTAAAAATTAAAATTAAAAGGTAAGTTTGTAGGTCTATAAGCAAAGACACAGGATAAGAAACAGCAAATAAAATCATTCAACAATTTTCTGGGAGGTAGGAAGGCTGTGGCGATCTGTTTAATGGATGCTTCTGGATTGTCCATTAATGGATACCAGATTGTCCAATTAAAAATAAGAGCCAGTCTGACAAGCATAAATCCACACACCTTCAAGCTCAGGGCTGGAAGGTGTGAGAGAGGACAGGAGCTCAAAGAAGGGCCAAAAGGACTAATTAATTGTTTGTTCCATGGACACAAGCAAGTTTTTGACTCCTAATTTAAAGGTAGCTGACACTATCTAAATAATAAATAAATTAAGAGAACAAAAACGGGCAAGAGATGTGCATTGTGACAGAAATGAATCTTAATTCTTTTGAGTAGGGAATAAGTGGAAATATCTTAGGTTGAGACATAAAAAGAGTAGAATAACATACCAATTGAAGATAGAAAAGGGAAGAATTAATAGTACATGATAATAAATATTAATTAACAAGAGCAGATATCATTTACTGAGTGCTTATTAATTGCCAAGGCTAATTTTAACCACTTTATATTAATTGATTTCTCACAATGCTTTCAGATGAGAAAAACATACAAGAGACAGCAAGTAACTTAAGATCCCACAGAGCAACTGGCAGAATTAAAGTTGGTACATAGGAAAGCTTACTCCAGAGCACTTGCACTTAACAGAGTCACAAGATTAACTCTGTCCCAGTTATGGGAGAGGTAGATGAATATGGTAATATTTTATAAGCAACAATTCCTTTGTTTTTATTTAAAGCCTCCATAAACCTGGATAATGTCCTGCATGCATACTATTGTTCTTCCATATAATCACTCTCACCTAAGCTGCCTCATTTATAAAATTGGTGGAGTAACTATTGCTACTTAAGATTATTGGAAAATTATGTGGATTAATATATGCTTAAGTAATGTGTGGCACAGGGATATTGATGGTGTCATTTGTATTACAATTAATATTACTACTAGCCAATTCTTCCATCTATTGTTAAGTCTGTTCAAATGCTGGAGGAAACATTTGCAGTATTTAACTCATTCTGGTGTAATGCCTGTCTCCTTTTGGCCTCATATTGAGTATAATTCTTGTTTCATGTGCTGTCCAAAAACCTAACTTTCATGCAAGATGTTAATCAACTATTCCCTGTAATTTCCTAGGCCCTTATATTGTTGTTTACTCTACATTTCCTTGCATACTTGGAGTATATGGCACCATGTGCTCAAATATCCAGGTCTACTGTATGGTAAAAAGCCAGTCTCTCACAGAGTTAAATGAAAATGTACAAAACCAGACCCAGATCTTAGAATACAAAATAAATTCAATAAATCACACTTAATTAAATGAAGGAGTTATGATATTAAGCCATGTAAGATTAGTCATAAAGGAAGAAAATGAGGAAGAGATCACAAAGCAGATATGGAAAAGCAAACTAGCCTCAGCCTAGAACTTGAAATTCAGGAAGCTGTGTTGGGTGATTTATCTGGCTGTTGTGGTGGATGACATGGGCATATCAGAGGAGATCTAGATATGGTGGAAGAATAGATACTTTTGAAATAATAATTTTGGTCATATAATTGAGTCAATATAAATATATGCACATACCTGTATTTCCCAACTGTTCTGTTTCCATTTCAAGAACAAAACTGGGTTTTAAAGACTTTTGTATCCTTCTACTAAGTATAGAACATTTAAAAATGGAAGTAAGTACCTTGAAGGATTTAACAATAAATTGGATGGATGGGAGATGGTGGTGGACTTCAGTTCTGAAAGTACACAATTACTTTTGGAAAAATAAGGGACAAACTACTTCATCAAATTATTGACCAACCTAAAAATTTGTGATCTCAAAGATTTCTCTACATATTTTTCTTCTTCTTCTTCTTCTTCTTTTTTAAAAAAAATATATTTATTTATTTGACAGAGAGAAACACAGCTAGAGAGGGAACACAAGCAGGGGGAGGAGTGGGAGAAGAGAAGCAGGCTTCCCGCCGAGCAGGGAGCCCGATGTGGAGCTCAATCCTGGGATCCCAGGATCATGACCTGAGCCGAAGGCAGATGCTTAACAGCTGAGCCACCCAGGCACCCCCATATTTATCTCTTAAACAATTTTATTGGTATCGTCTACTCCAAAAGAACATTAATAAATGTATGTGACTCAGCTTTTATATTAGTCATCCAGAAATCATGTTTAGAAATAGTCTTATGTGTGCTATGCTAGAATAAATTAATAATATTTGTCCTTTAGAATCATTTTGTAAAAAGATGTAAATCCCTTTCAATCATTTTGTACAAATCTAATCATTAACATTTGTACTGTTTATGATAATAGAGGAAAAATATAGTAATTATTTTTTATCTAGGATTCCAATGATGCTGATGATGGTAACAACAATAATGATTGGTAACATCGATCCTTGACTATGCGCAAGGCAATAATCTATTTTATTTTCAACCACCAGATAGGGTACTCTTATTACTTCTATTTTGTATACTTGATGACTGACTTTCAGTGTTTAGGTAATTTCCCCAGTATTATAAAGGAATGTACCTTCTTATGGTGTCTGAACATGGTAGATTCATGACAGAATTTATTGATTGAATGAACACAAAACATAACACTATTACTACTTAATGTTATTTTGTTTTGTTTTACTTTAATATTGCTCTTAACTTCTATGATATACTGCTTCTCATTATCATAAAAGACCAACTTAATCAAAGTGTGGACTTTTTAAATGTTTATTTGGAAGTATATTTCAGGGATTGGTATGGCTTGAAAATCTACTTATATATAGAAAATTGTATGTCTCTTTTCTTCCATCCTTTGAATGATTCTGTCATCCTTTTTTATAGAAAGCAATTATGATATCTTTTTAAGGTGGCTTTCTATACTATTGTTTATATTACCAAGTATCCAACTTTGAAAATTCATCCCATTTCTGAAATTAGTTCTCTAAATCTTCATAACATAGATGAATTCATAGATGAATTTTTATGTGTTGGTTGATAGAACCAGTGACAAATGTACTTATCTAAATGAGTTAATCTTTGTCAAAAGCTCTGGAAAGGTCTTTATGAAAGCATAAACCTAACTAATTTTAATGCCTTCTTCTAGATAGACCATGCACAACAGTTTTGCCAATGCTTTGCAATCAATTAATTGGTCATTAAGATGATCTTATAAAGAACAACCTGAATAATATAAGTTGAGCCCAACATATCTAAATTTCTAAGGTTAACCAAACGCAGTACATGAAAACTTTCATTGGGTTCTTACAGCAAGGGACGACTCCGTGATTCCTGGTCTGCAACATTTCACCAGGCATGTATTTTCTGCTTTTCTTTCTTTCTTTTTCTTTCTTTCTTTCTTTCTTTCTTTCTTTCTTTCTTTCTTTCTTTCTTTCTTTCTTTCTTTCTTTCTTTCACATTTTGATGCTATCCAACTTTGTTAACTAACAATTCTTAGGTTTTTCATTTCTGGTGCCAAAACAACAAAGCTTCTATTCAAAGTGAAGCATCAAAACTCCATGACTTTTGCACTAGATCTCTATTTCACAAGGCAGTGAGCAAAAGCACAGTAGGATAGAGTTTTGCATGCACTGTCATTCTTGTGGTTTCAGATGTGGTGGTCAGCAGGACTGTAACATTAAAAATGCAAGTTTCATTAATGATGGTCCACAAGGAAGAGGGATGAAAGGTTACTTTGAATTGTCTTTGAAGACCATAGGTAGTGAAATAGCCTTTGATACCAGGAATCAGTGCTAGTCTACTCAAATCAAGGACATTTGTCCTCCAAAACAGGAGAGAACAAAAAATAGATATTGATGAGTAGCTCAAGCAGGGCAGAAAAATGAAAAAATAGTTATTGCTGAGGTGTTTAGATAGCTATGGGAAAGAGTGAATAAAAGTGGACAACCCTTCCTTTGGAAAAACATTAAACAGTGGGTATTCTTTACTTGTCAAATGTGAAAGGATTGAAAAAATTGTTAAATATGCCTTCTGGCTAGTTTGCTGGCAAATGCAAGCTGTTCTCCCCAGATATCCACAGTTATGTTTCTTTTGCTAAACTCACTAAAGTATTTCCCACTTAACTATTTCCTTATTCAGTTTGGCTGGAGGGCTATTCATTAAAAAGAGTCAGGTGACATGAAACAGAAAAATAAAATTAGATAACATTCCTCTTTTCTAACACATATAAGCAAATTAGTTGGGATTGACCAGTTTGGTTTCTAAATATTCTTAGACATAAACAGAGACATCCAGTGAAAGGTGAAATTTAATAAAGCTTTACATTTTAACTTCTTTGAAAACACACAGTATTAAGATCATCTTGAGGGAAGAATATTTTAATATTGCATTAATAATAGTTAACACACAGTGTATACTATGGATATTTCATATACAGTAACACATTTGGTCTTCACCATACTGGGAGATAGATACTCTTTAATCATCATTTTGGAGAAGACAGAGTGAAAAAAATTGGTCAAAACATGTAAAGAATAAAAGGATAACTGGAATTTTAAAGCAGGATGCCTTGATCAAAAATCTATGATTTTTGGTGTCTAGGTGGCTCAGTCATTAAGCATCTGCCTTCAGCTCAGGTCTGATCCCCATGGGCCCCACATCGGGCTTCCTGCTCGGTGGTAGGTGGTAAGCCTGCTTCTTCTTCTCTCACTCCCCCTGCTTGTGTTTCCTCTCTGGCTGTGTTTCTCTCTGTCAAATAGATAAATAAAATCTTAAAACAAACAAACAAACAAAACTATACTCTTTCCCCACATGTTATGCTCAGTTTCTTTTCAATAGATTTCTATAAACAATTACAGCCTCACAAAACCTATTCTTAAAAAACAAAAAACAGAGTCTTAGTAATTCTCTTATTTGCTCTAATTTTAATTGTACACTCCCCGCACATGTACACGGACTAAAATAATGTCATGTATTTGTTCATATACGTGAGGACAATTTAAGGTTCTGCTCTAAGTCCAAACTAATTATAGTATCAATAACATTTAAATAACATGTATGCCCTGATCATACACCAATAATCGTACTAATTTTTAAAATACATATACATACATATATATCTTTTAGGTATTGCCACCCAATATTTTAGTGCTCTCTTCAATGGGAAAAGGCTATCATAACATGAAAAATATGTTGTACAGTGTGCCACTGTGGAGGATACAGTCCTGAAATAGTATCGTTATAGTGTGACATAAAGACAGTGATGGCTATAATGTATTGAATGCATTATAATTGCATTCAACAAAATATTTTCATGCATGTTAATGTTAACTGAAATAGAAAATCAAAAATCTTTGAAAAAACTGAAGTCTGTGGTGAAAATTAGAGATGCATAAAGGTGAGATTTATACATTTAAAAAAATCTTAAAATCGAATTATCAAATATGGTGAGGAGGACATCCACAGGTGTGTGGGGGGGGGCGTTGCCCACAATGGAAATCAAAAGACATGCAGGGAGTAGAGGTATCTGTGCAGAAAGCATGTGGCAGTAGAGATGGAAGATTGATTAAATACATGCAATTAGGAAAATGGGATAAACATAGGGTTGCCTGGCTGACTCAGTCAGTAGAGCATATGAATTTTGATCTCGGGGGCTTGAGGTCAGGGCCCACGTTGGGAATAGAGCTACTTTAAAATAAAATCTTAAAGGGGTACCTGGGTGGCCCAATTGATTAAGTGACTGCCTTCGGCTGGGGGTCATGATCCCGGATCGAGTCCCATATCGGGCTCCCTGCTCAGCAGGAAGCCTGCTTCTCCCTCTCTCACTCCCCCTGCTTGTGTTCCCTCTCTAGCTGTGTTTCTCTCTGTCAAATAAATAAATAAAATCTTTTTAAAAATATAAAATAAAATCTTAAAATATACATTTAAAATAATAAAAGCAGTTTTCTTGAGCAGAGAAAGAAGTTAAAAAAACAAAAAGTGAGAAAACTGGAATTAATCCTGTGGTGTTATTGGATATATCGCAATGAAGACATGATTTCCAATAAATAGTTGGATAGATCAGACTAGATTAGATAGATAGATAGATAGATGATAGATGATAGATAGATGATAGATCGAAAGATATAGATGATAGATAGATGATAGATAGATAGATGATAGATAGATAGATAGATAGATAGATGATAGGGACTTGATTCTACGTATATATGACTGTATGTACATTTCTAAGTATATCCTCTAAATCTATTCACTGAGAAGGGCTATTAGTATTGACTCCTCATTCACCATGAACATGACCAGAACATGTTCTTGACTTCTAAATAAAGACATATTTCATTTTGTTGCACCATGCTTTTTTTTTCTTTTCTTTTTCTTTTTTTTCTTTCTTTTTTTTTTTTTTTTTTTTTTTTTTTTTTTTTTTTTTTTTTTTTTTTTTTTTTTTTTTTTTTTTTTTTTTTTTTTTTTTTTTTTTTTTTTTTACAAATTGAAGGTTTGTGGCAATGCTGCATCAAGCAAATCTATTGGTACCAATTTTCCAGTGAAATTTTCTCACTTTGTATCTCTGTGCCACATTTTGGTAACTGTCATAATATTTCACACTTTCTCGTTACTATTATATCTGAATTGCTGCAATCTCATAATGAAACTTTAATGAATGAGGGGTTGCTTCTTATGGATTAGAAAAAGAAGTGGTTTCTTGAAATGGCATCTGCTCTTGGTGACGATGCTGTGAAGATTGTCGAAATGACAACAAAGGATTTAGAATATTATATAAACTTAGTTGATAAAGTGACGAGCAGGATTTGAGAGGATTGACTCCAGTTTTGAAAGAAGTTCATTTGTGAGTAAAATACTATCAAACAGCGTCCTTTACTACAGAGAAATTGTTCGTGAAAGGACGAGTCAATTGATGCGGCAAATTTCATTGTTTTATTTTAAGAAATTGCTACAACCACCCTGACCTTTAGCAACCACCACCCTGATCTGTCAGCAGCCATCAACATTGAAGGAGGACCCTCCACAAGCAAAAATACTGTGGCTTACTGAAAGCTCAGATGATAATTACCATTTGTTAGCAATAAAGTCTTTTTAAATTAAGGTGTGTATGTTGGGTTTTTAAGACATAATGTTATCGCATGCTTAATAGACTATACTATAGTAAATGTAACTTTTATATGCAAAAGTTTGGGAAACCAAAAAATTTATCTGACTTGCTTTATTGCCATATTTGTTTTATTGTGGTGGTATTGAACCAAACCTACAATGTATCTGAGATATGCCTGTATTATTTCCCTCTAAAAGAAACCATTCTTATAGAAATAGATGATTCTAATTTTGGCTCATGGAAAGTACAAAATGAATCTAAAATATTGTGTTATTTACAAAATAAAGTGGTCAAAGAATTATGGAGACATGTCAAAAGAACATAGGAAGCCAACTTGGAAGAGCTTCTCCCACTGACCAATCCAGGAATAATTGTAACATCAAACTAAATAATGATATTAAAGATAACAATACATTTAATAAAATAGAAAAATATGGGTTTGTACAGATATCAATAGTTGAATAAGTAAGATGAAAGTATGACTAGGAATGGAAAAGGTATAAGGTATAAATGTAACCTCTCCCTGAATACATTCTAATTTAAAAGTGGAAAATATCGATGACATGATAGGCCTGACAAAAAACACCACAAGCAAATGATTAAGGTGAACACCATCAGTAACTGGACAAATTAAAATCATATGATACCTATTTGGGTGCAATAAAAAGAACACATTGTTATACCTGTGATAGTCTTATCAAAGATGTAAGGCCTGAATAAAATCTCAGGGAAACATTGCTAATCCTGGAGTGAAGGCTGATCGATAAGCTAACTGGCCTCTAGTCTTCAAAAGTGTCAAATTCATTAAGACAAAGAAAGACTGAAGACTGTTCCAGCTTGAAGGAGATTATAGAGACAAGAGAATTATTTACTGTGTATGATTCTGAACTAAATTATTTTCCTCTGAGAAACATTAAAATACCACTTGGCAAAACTTTAATGTAGCCTGAGGATTAGATAGTAATAATGAATTAGTGCTAATTCACTGATATTGAAAGTTGTATTGAAGAGTATTCTTGTTTATAGTAAAAACAATACTAACAACAAGGGCTGATATTGTTAGGGCCTGCTCAGCCTAATGTGTTAAACAAATGAGGGCAGTTAAGTCAAGAAACCATTTGTGGGGGCGCCTGAGAGGCTCAGTTGGTTGAGAGACTGCCTTCGGCTCAGGTCATGATCCCGGAGTTGAGTCCCACAACGGGCTCCCTGCTCGGCAGGAAGCCTGCTTCTCCCTCTCTCACTCCCCCTGCTTGTGTTCCCTCTCTGTATTTGTCTCTGTCAAATAAATAAAATCTTTAAAAAAAGAAAAGAAAAGAAAAGAAACCATTTGTGCATCTTGCTTCAGTTCCTGGAATGTTTGGGCATTCCAGGAACTGGGGGGGCGGGGGGGGGGTTAAATGTTATCTCACACAACCAAGAAAATTACTGTGTGACTCATGCTTGCTGTTTGAAATGTATATAAACCCCTGAAACCTTGCAATCCGGGTCCTCGTTGAAACCCACTACGCTGGGTAGATACTTGGACCCCAGCTAGCTGGAAATAAACTTCGCTGTGTGATTTCCATTATCCTGAGCGACCTCGGTTCATTTTGGGGAAGCGGTCGACACCGGACTTTATCAATATGGCATCAAGTCTACAACTTACTGTCAAATGGTTCAAGAAAAAATAAAGTTCTTTGTGTTTTCCTCATTTCTCTGTGATTCTGTGTTAAAAAGATAGATTTGTAATCAGTATTAATTTTTGTTTTATTTTCTAGAAATTATCACAGTGGTAGCTTTTACTAACCATGATCCTACAGATGTACAAATAATAACATTTAAAAGACATTGACAAGCAGATAAGTTCTACTGAAGTTACCAGATACCTGTCAAGAGGGTTACTTGGAGGCTTTATATTTCTAGAATTTCATGATACCTTCTAGATATAATATTCTGTCATACACATATAACACATCAATCAGGAATTCTCTAAGATATTTATGTGCCTTTTTCCAATAAATATTCGCTGATCTGGCACTGGCTAGGTGAGACACATAGCTAGGTGTATCCACACTATTTCGTAATTTGCCTAGCATGCTTATGAAATTTTAAAATAATTACTTTTCAGTGTGCCTCTAAATAAAATGTTAGTTTCATGAGGTTGAAGTATTGAATGATTGATGGACAATTTTTCAGTAGATGTTTTATTATGTGTATTTCAATATATATGTATAATTAATAAAAATAAAGGCAAAAAGGTAGTATGCGGTAAAGAAGTCTCCATTCACTTCTTGCTCTCCCATTTTTTATTCTTCCCAAGAAGAGGAGAGATTACCAAATTTGTCAGATTACAAGAAATGTGTTTTTTCATTCTGGTGTGGTTTGTTTTTCAAAAATTTAAATATATTCTAAATAGTTTTTACCAAAGGGATTAAACTGTTATATTCTGCTAAGTGAATAGCAATGGTTCCTTACTGGCTCCTCATAAGCCCAAGTCAACCTTCCATGTGGAACTGACTTCACTTTTGTTTTAAAGTTTCTATATTTGTTTTTCTCTGTTTTAAAAAATAATATATTTATTCTACTTTTTCTTGATCTATCAACTTCCTACATTCATTCTAAGATATTACACTTTATGTTGCACAGATATAGACACCCTTCTATTTTAATGATACTCTTTTCAGTTCCTCCATTTATTTCTATTATAAATGTAAATAATGTTACTGTACTTTTATTTATTGTTCTAACAACTCTAGATATCACCGCTTGCCCAATATAATTGTAAAATGAAATTACAGTTGACTCTTGAACTATGCGGGTCTCAGCGTGCCAACCCACTTCACCATTGAAAGTCCATGTATAGCTTATAACTTCCCCCAAACTTTACTAAAAGCCTACTCTTGACCAGTTAAGATGTTACCATAACATCAACAGTTTTAACACATAATTTGCATATTATATGTATTATATTTCACCTTCTTATAATAAAATAAGAGGGAGAAAAGAATGTTAACAAGAAAATAATAAGGAAGAGAAAATACATTTATAGTAATGTATTGTAAAAAAGTCTGCTTATGAGTGAACCCACATAGTTCAAAGCCACAATGTTCAAAGGTCAGCTCTATTTGCATGCCTGCAATTCTCAACATAGTTCTACATCCTGTAATCTCCCAACTACTATTATTTGTACTTCTACATATTCATGTTTAATAATTTTCTTTCTGTACACATAAATGAAGTCCTCTTTGTTTTGTCTTCTGTGAAAGACAGAAACTCAAATGTCTACAAAGGCAATGTAGTAGGCATATAGAACCGTTTCAGGACATAAATAAGAGAAAATTAACTATGGAAATAAAACTCAAATTTTTGTTTCCTTTTTATTATTATTATTGACATACCTTTATATATAAAAGATGTATTATTTTTTATATAATTTAAAAATATTAAAATTATGGTATATATGATACTGAACATTAAATTTTCCATTTCCTATTAGAAATAGATACATTTAAAGATAGCATATACTACTTTCAAAACTATTACTATTTTTAGTTGATTCCAGATACCTGACACCTTTTCTTCTATATCAAGAAATACCCATGTCATTGTTATCCTTTGAGTCTTATTGTGCAGTAAGAAGTCAGTTTTGAATCATTTAACATGGAAAAATATTAAATTGTATTCAGTTTTAGTAGAATACAGCTGTTCACCATAGTAAGTGTTTCCAAGGATGGATATAATCTTTTCACAATAGTTTTTATATTTATGGTAACATGTCCCAAGGTATTCGCAGTGTTCTAATATACCAGCATTATCATATTTAATTTTCAGTATCACATTTTATTGTAGTTCAATAACTTCCTCTTGAAGCTCTTCATTCACACTATCAATATTCATTGAGAGAGGTGAATTGAACAATGTTAGTTCATTTTCATAAAGTAGCAAATCAGGGAACATTTTCTAAAATCCAATCTTTAATTCTATGGTTTATAAGAATGTAGTACAGAGTGTTACTTTCACTTCTGAAAACTTATATATGCATAGGAAATTGGGTCAGATTATTTCTTACCAAATGAATTTCCCAAAGAAACCATTTGACTAAGAAGGAGCAAATTGAATTATATATTTTGTATATATGTTTGGAAGTAATTATCAGGAAATATTCAAACTGTTCAGACAGATTTAATGTCAAAAAACAAACAAACAAAAAGCTAATTTTGGATACCACCTTATCTGTAAACCAAAGCATGTAATTAGATGACAACTTTATTTCTTTCAGCAGTCTTAAAAATATCTTCAACATCATTTTAAATCACCATCTTCATAATAATGAACCATGTTGTGTATTTAACCATACATAGAAAACATTAATATTTCTAGAACATTGAAGGTCTGTAACAGTACGTTAATTATTAAATTCAAAGACTTTTCATTCAAATTTTAACTTTCTAGCATTAAAGAATTACTTGTGCATGGTGTAATTAATGTATTTAAACCTGAGTTCTTCAAAAAAGAAATGCTACCACACTATATTTAAGTATTTTTCATTAAAATTACATTATATTCCATAGCTGGAATACCATAGCTGTGCTGTCTGGTAACATGGTCACTAACCACATGTAGCTATTTTAATTTAAATTAATGTAGATTAAATGAGCATTTCAGTTCCTCAATCACACTAGCCACATTTCAAAATGTTCAATAGCCACATGTGGTTAGTAGCAGCCCTATTGGGGAACACAGACAGAATATTTCCATTATCTCAGAAAGTTGTATTGTAAAGTGCTGATTCATAGCAGAGAATGGCAACCATTTTCTGTAGAGGGCCAGTTACTAAATATTTTAGGGTTTGTGGCTATAGGTTCTCTGATAGAATTACTGAATTCTATTACCAAAATAGGAAAATAGCCATGAACAATAGATAAAGCAGTATGGCTGTGTTCAAATAAAATTTTATTTACAAAAATAGGTTTAGCCAGATTTGGCCTATGGGCTATTTTTTTCTTACTCTTGATATATATTAACATTTATTTTGATCAATCTACATAAGGATTTAAGCACTTTTATAAATACATATAATTCATATCAGAATATTGATTATTTTGAACATAATGTCCAACAGGCTTTTAACTGCATAAAATTATTAATAATTAAATATTACAACCATTTTAGTACTTTTTATATCTGTGTAGTCATCAGCTGCAATAGGATATGTCTCAGTTTCATTTTATCTTTTCCACAAAATATCAGTAGGAAGTTTTAATCCATATTTTACAAAGACAATGGTTAGGGAATTTGTAGTTGAATTAAATGAATAAATTTGAGATTATATTTACTGTATTGGAAAGACACTCTTTTATATACTCACCATCTGCTAAGTTTTCATTTAATGTACTATTGAATTGTCTTACAGTAGCCCATACTTTATTTTTATAATTGTAATTTTAATTCTCTATCAGAGCATTTAATTTTTGTACATGTCTATTTCTGTACATCAGTTATATTTTTCCCATGTTGACACAAACTGTAGTCACTCAGTTGCCTATATGCTTTTAAAACTTAAACATGAAAAACTTATACCTTTCCCTCCAAGAATGTGATGTCTCCCATTTTTCTTGAAACATATTGGTCTAACAATAGTTTCCTTTGTAATAATAGCATGGGTTCGATGATAACCTCCCAAAGATATACCCATATCTTCACACTAGAACTTCTGAATCTGATTTTATTTGGGGAAAATGCTCTTTCCCAGATTTAGTATGAGATCTAAATTCAATGGCAGGTGTTTTTAGAAGAGAAAGGTATAGGGAGATTTGGGACCCAGATACACAGGAGGGAAGGCCATCTGAAGAGAAAGGCAGAGATTGGAGTAGCTAAAACAAGGAGCTCCTCGAGCCATCAGAAGCTGGAAATGATAAGAAAAAAATCTCCCTAGAGCCTTTGGAGGGATCTTGGCCTTATCAACACTTTGATTTTAGATTCTGACCCCCATAACTGTGAGACAAAAAAATTTCTGTTGTTTTAAGCCACCAGGTTTGTCATAATTTATACAGCAGCCCTAGAACACTAATAATTTGCATGTGAAATTAATAAAACTAGGCCCAATATTAATGAAATGTTTCATTTTGTTATGGGGGCAATTAGTGGGGGTATTATGTAAGATTAGGGAAGGCAAATTTCATCTAAAAATGGCAATTTTTGTACTGCAGCATATTTAAAATTTGACAGATTCCTAGAAATAGTAATCAATACTTCCTGAGTTTTTTGAGAGTTTGGAAACAATATATTTTATATTAAATGCCCTAATAATTATGCCTTTAAATGATATTGATGATGAAAATCCATTTTCAACTACATTTTTACTTAGACAACTAGTTTATGGCCTCAGATATATTGTGTGATTTTAATATTTGAAAATAAAAGGATATTGCATAGTATTATAAGGGAGGCCATAAAATATGCCCTCTTGGGGGTTTGGCTGAGCCTGAGATTTAAATTGACATGAATCAATAGGAGAAAGGCATACAAATTTATTTAATTCAAATTTTACCACAACACAAGAACCCTCATAAAGGACATAAAAACCTGAAGGACATAAAGACCTGAAGAAGTGGCAGACTAAATGCTTTTATGCTAGATTGATCAAAGAGGCAATTGTAGAAAAGTAACTAAACTACAAGGAAGACTAAAAGAAGATAAGAATTATTTTAACAAAGCCTGTTACAGCCTCTGGTCTTGGATGATAATGTTATTTTTCTTCTGGTATAAGGACACCTTCTAAATGGGGTTTTATCTTGTTTTGTTTTTGTTTTTGTTTTTGTTTTTAAGATTTTATTTATTTGACAGAGCGAAACACAGCCAGAGAGGGAACACAAGCAGGGGGAGTGAGAGAGGGAGAAGCAGGCTTCCCGCTGAGCGGGGAACCCGATGTGGGACTCGATTCCGGGTCTCCGGGATCATGACCTGAGCCAAAGGCAGTCGCCTAACCAACTGAGCCACCCAGGGGCCCCTTATCTTGGTTTTTAAGGTAGAAAGGGAAGAGTCAGAGCACTCTTCTTGTACTTGCTGTTTCTTTAAGTGTCTTTATATCAAAATAATTTTTATTCTAAAGTCACATATTTGGGGTACATATTCTAGTTTCCTTCAATATTACTATTAGCTACCTATCTTCATTTGAAAGCCAAGTGATGCACTACAATTAATTCATTTTCTTATTCCATTTTGTTTCTTATTATCCCAGTGTTTATCCAAAGACCTAACCAGATCTATGCAATTGCTCTTGTATTTCTAAACCTTTATTTAAAAAACTCCACCTTGTGGGGCACCTGGGTGGCTCAGTTGCTTGAGCGACTGCTTTCAGCTCAGGTCCTCGGGACCTGAGGGACCCGGGATCGAGTCCCACATCAGGATTCCTGCTCGACAGGAAGCCTGCTTCTCCTCTCTCAGTCCCTCTGCTTGTGTTCCCTCTCTAGCTCTGTTTCTCTCTGTCAAATAAATAAATAAAATTTAAAAAAAAAAAAAAAACAACTCCACCTTGTTACTTCCATCCTTTACTGATTATTTTTGGGGCTACTAAACAGGTACTTACATTACTCTCTTTGATTGACATTTTCTAGTTCCCTTGTCTGCCCTCTTTAAGGCTTATTTCCTTACTTTATTCTATTTTTTATTTATTTTATGAGAACGAGTCCAGAGTAACTTGTTGAGGATAAAATTGCTCCAGTCAGGGTCTCTAGCACACAGCTCATTAGATAAGTGAAACCAGCCTGAGTTTTACTCCTTCATCAGAAAATCTTTATTGTTATTCTTATTATTATATAAGTGGTGATATATTCTTTCTGGATTTGGAGGAACATTTCTTTATCCTTGCTTTCTTTTAATTTCAAAATGATATAACTTGATGTGTTCCCCCTCTCCAACATATGTGATAAGTGAAATTTGTAATCTGGTATTGAATCATCATTTTATGCTTATTTTGTAAATTATCTTAAAATTTCTTACCATGCATGAATTAGTCTTCTATGTTTATAATTTTTCTCTCATATTTTGTCCTCTTTATATTATCTCCTCATTTTGAGATACTTTAATTTACTTTTCTTTCAAACATTCCATTGCTTTTTATATTTTCAAAATTCTGTTACTAGTCTTTGAATATTTCCTTTTTATGTAACTTTCTATTTTTATATTATTGATACAGCAGTCTGTTAGAGTGTTTCTTGTTTATTATTAAATTGGCTCTATTCTATGAGTTTTGTTGTTTTAGGGGTCATATGTTGTATTTTTCTTCTTTTTTTTCTTTGTTTATCTGGATTTACATGTTCTGATTCAAATATATGAGGAACATAACTTATTTATTTATATGAAATACTTAGACAATTAAGAGTCTAAGTCATATGATTGGGTGTTTCAACTGGGAGGCTTTGCCCCGCTTGGTGAAAAACAAAGAATCAGTAGTTTCTTTGGAAGAAACTTTGGAAAGCCTAAGTGCCTAAACACAAGGGTCTTAGTCCTAGGACACTGGCTGCTCAATTTTTTTGAGCTAACTTTTTTATAACTTTCAGAATCTAGCCCTCTCTTATCAACTCACCTTTTTAAGGGTGATAAAGATTGAAGTAACTATAAATGTGTTTATGGGGGGATGTCAGCGAATCTTCTTTTATTCTTCCCATTTCACACACTTACAGTTTAGTTTCTAAGATATGATATGACCTGGTACTCTACAGGCTAACATGCTTCCATATTGGCCCTCATCCTTCTTACCTATAGTTTAGGTAGCATCTTTCTTTTCCTGTTACTATCAATATTAGCTGCATATCAACATTATCATTAGCCACTATCAACAGTTGATGAACTCTGTTATCTACTGGTATCACTACTTCTAAATTCCTTCAGTCATATTCTTTTGCTATGGAGCTTTAAGAGAATGAGAAAAAAATATAAATGTTCAGTCTTTTAATATTACAGGACAACACCAGTATCTTCTAATTTCTTCTCTAGATTTATATTAATAAAATCAGAAAACATCAATAGTTATTGTATTCATTAATAACACAATTGATTGCAATCTCATTATGTTGTATCCAAGAAGCTTTTAAATTGTATGGGCTTTATTAGAGTATTTTGATTTACTTAATCATATTTTTAAAAAACTGCACTGAGCATGAATTCCAGGTTCCAGAACATACAGAAAGATAATGGGAAATAAGCTTCCTAACAGACAAAATATAGTTAACCGTATTTATCTTATTGGAATGCTATGAAAATTGATACCATGTGTATGGTAACTTTTCTGGCATGCTATTTAGTAATACATAGTGCCAACTTAAAGCTACCATTTTACTAATGTTTCAATTATGAAATATCTGTGCACAGAAGGATTTCAAGTAGAAATGGAATAGTTCTTTGTAAGGTTTATTTCAGAGGTAAAACCTTTGCTAGTTAAAGGGATGAACCAAACTCGTGTGATTCCTTCCATTTCATGATGTCTCTTATAGAAACTGTTCTGTAATATAATAATGCAGATCTTTACTGCAAAATTTGTCACTGATTGTGAAGCTTATCAGAAGAGAGAAAACATAGTTTTAGAGAGGGCTTTGGATACCTAACCTCTAAGGACTTTTTGTTGTGTACTCATATGCTGAGAAGTAGGAGAAATGCATGTTGCAAAAGCCTTAACAATGTACAAAAAATTGATTTGCATTTTTCCAAGTAGATTCTGTTATGTTAGAGGGTTTAGAACAGTGAGCAACAGAACCATTTACAACAACATGAATAAACTTTAATTTAACCAGAACATTTGATTAACTACCATTTCAGTTTCATCCAACATGCTGGATAATCAAGTGATAGCAGTACTTTGATATCAGCAGTGTGTAAGGTTTTGCCATGGAATGTTTTTCAAAGTCCTAATTTAACATTTTTAAATATTTATAACAATTCTCACATATCAATGAATATCAAGGGATAAAAGTACTTGCTTTAACTGTGAATATAAAAAAGAAAGAAAAAGATGTGAGGTGAAATGAAGGGCAAAAATTCTTTCAATATTATTGACTGTTGTAGAGGTAGAGGTTTTGAAGCTTATAATCATACACCACACCATAAGCCTTTGAATTCATACCATGCCTGGACCATTTTCTTCCTGAATGTCATTAACTGAATCTCTCTGAGCCTTGGTTCTATTATGTAAAATGTGGTTAAACAGGTCTACTCTCTAGAATTGTTAAATATTTCATGAATATAAATTACCTGGGCAGAGGCTATTAAATGGTTTCTAAATTATCATCATTGTAAGACATTATTATAAAAAATATTTTCATTATTTCATTTAACAACTAGTTAGTGATCCCTGACTTATGCCAAGTATAAAGCTAGGTGCTGGGGATTCTACTGTAAATGGGAAAAGCGTGTTCTGCCTAAAATGGAGCTGGCATTTTATTTAGCCTCAGGCAATAGAGAAAATCAACTAAAATTTACAGGTTTTGATGCACTAAGAAGTATGCCATTGCCTAAGAAGAACAATGCAGAGCTTGTTTTGGAATAGGTTTGTCAGAGAAGGATTCTCAGGGAGGATATATTTACTCTGAGATTTTTAGAATGAAGAATTAGCCAGGTAAAGAGTAAAGGACAAAATGTTGCATGCATATGAAAAAAAATAGTTCCAAGTTCACTGAAGTTCTCCCCCGCCACTAAAAGTTTCTCTTCTAGGAACTGCTGGGAGAATAGTGTACTGAAGCAAGAACAGTAAGGGGAGCACAAGATAAAGTTGACTATGAGCACACAGACCAGATCAAGGAAGATCTTGCAAACTTTCATAAAGAATTTTGATTTTTTTTTCGAGTTCAGTGAGAATCTATTTAAACATGAACATCACATGATCTTTTTTTTTTACGTTTTAAAATATTCTTCAACTGCTCGGTGAAGAGAGAAAGAAGAGGGAAAAAAGAACAGTCATAAAGTGATATTATTGATTCAGAATTAAAATCAATGTAGTTTAAGATGGAAGACAGTGAATACATTTGAAATAATTTTGGTGTAGAAGAAGTGAGGTCTTAACACTTAAGTTTATAATCCCATATCCACTATGTGCCTCATGATTAATCAAGTAGATTAGAGAATTTATGAATCACCCAAGAGTTATGGGTTTTGCTACTAGATGACTAGTAATAACATTTACTCTGATAGGGAATTCTGGATGAAGAATAGATTGGAAAAAGGGAAATCAGAATTTCTAGCATGGTGTAGCAGTACCTAGAAAGCACCAAGTAGAGTTGCCAAGTAAGCAGATAGTGAGTTTAGAGAGTTTTATATTTTAAATATCTCACAATTTAATCTGTCAATTATATCTCACTAGGTCTGAAAAAAAATTGGAAAAAAAATCACCAGCACATAATTTTTATGATCATAGATATAAATTTACTAGGGATTGAAATGTCTGGAAAGACATAGCGTCCAGGATAGAAGAGCAAGAATTCAACAAAGGACATTAAAATGTTAAAGACTGTGAGTTAGGAAGTTGAATTAGAAGGAAGTTGTCTTAGAAACCAAGAGGGAGAACAACATTTCAATAGTAGTAAATAAATCTAAAGAAGCTTGTTAGTTGAAGACAGAGTGGAGTGGAATAGTGTGCCTTATTTAATCATTCTGCAGAGAATAATGAACTTAAAATCTACTCTGTGGTAGAGATTCTTCAGTCACCAGAGAAACAGCAGTGAAGTAATATAACAGTGGGCAAACATTTTGGCAATTATAGAGATTATGTTCTGAAGAAGAGAAGCAGATAAGAAATAAGAAAAATATGAAATATGTAAAACATATGGCATGTTAGGTAGTGTTAAATTCTAAGAAGAAAAATTTTAAAAAAGGGAGGTGTTAAGAATTCTTGGAAAGATTTCGCCAAATTTGGATTGTTTTGACCTTTACATTTGGAAACGTGAAGACTATTTGCAACTTGAAAGAGTAGAGAGAAATGCTTATGATGAAAGTCTGATTGCAAAAGATTGAGACGGACAGGAAGAAGAAAAAGGAGAGATGTAAGAGTAGAAAATTCTTCCAGGAACTCTTGTTATGAATAGAAAATGACATGGGTCTATATGTGGAAGAAAATGTGGAGTCAAGGAAGGTTTATTGATTTATTCATTAGATGTATTTATTTACTTCTAAGTAGAGATTCCATGTTTGCATGCTGAGATATATGCTCTAGAAAAATTGACAATTTAGGAAAATATACAGAGAAACAACAGAATATATAAAGGACATTATGGAGCAAACTGACCTAATTCTTTTTAACAGTAAGAATGGGGAAAAAGATGAATGAAAATATATTAGTTTATAATAAGATAGCAAAAGATGAGGTAATATAATCATTAGAGGGTGGTGATAAAAAAAAAAAACAGGTTTTAAGTATTTGCCAAAGGATGGTTCAGTTCAAAAAGGTTAGAATTGTCAGTTGAATTCAGTGAAAAAAGAAGAATCAAAGATGCTGAGATTATTTCCTAATGAGTGATTTCAAAAATGAACCTTGAAATGCAAACTAAGCAAAAAATAAAATATTATGTACAAGAGAGGACTGCTGAATAAAATATCTTAATGAAGTCAAATATTTAAGGCAGGAGTATTCAAGGGGCACTAAAGTGGAAGTATATATGAGAGGGAGAGGTTCTGAAAGTAAGTTTCAGTAAAGAACTCAAAAGAAATGGAATATTAAATTCTTTTGAAACCAAGTGTTCTGGATATTATTTTAAAATATACATTACATCAATTTTTGTGCTGAACTTTCCATTTTTTCCTAACCCACTAATTTTCACTCCCACAACTTAAGTAAGGAATCATTTGGCATCAGTTGGCTGGGGGAAAGGTGTCAAAGTGGAAAGTAAAATAGTCTTCAAGGTTTCCTGACTCTCATTATTAAAAGTTAAAGATTTAAGATTGAATATTTACTGGGGAGGTTAGAAAGAGAACATACAAGGATAATGGTAAATATTATGTACGAAAGACTAAAAAGTGATTTCTTCAAGCAGACCAGGAGTTTGTGCTAGTAAAGTAGAAAGATGCAAGGTGATGAGTTAAGGTACATGGAAACACAAGCAAAGATACAATATCTATGGCTTTAGAATGTATGGAAGGAGCACCATCTCCAAAGCAACCAATAGAACCACACTGGCATGTATGGACAGAGGTGCATATGCTTTCTACATTCTTGACATGAAATAATGTTCCTGGAGCATGATACTGCACAGGAGGGTGAAGTCAGGACTGAAAAATAGAAATTGGAAGAAGAAACGTTATCAATCCTACATAGAATAAGGACTCAGATGTCAAATTAGGTTGACTCAGAAAAAAAAAGAAATCTAACATTTTTGCATACTTTATTTTATGGATTCATATTCAAAACTTCATAAACAGAGTTTCCCCTCTTCCTCTCTCCCACTCTACTGGAAGCCAGGTAATCTGGATATAAGGTACTCTGCATCTCAGAACTCATTCTTCCACATACATGCAGAAATTTATGGAGGAAGTCATGGGAAACCAAGAGAAATTTTACTTCTTCCCTTCTTCAGAAGGATGTTTAGATAAAATGGTCATTTCACTGTTGGTAGGAGCAAATGCAACTATTAGAACACAATTGAAAATTTAAAAAAAGGTTTTAAGGAAGTAGTTCTCTAAGGAAAGTGAAACTATAAAAGATTCTATGTTTGCTCTCTCAAAACTTGGACAAAGAATGTGAAAACAAAATGTCCTCAAAAATTAAAACCAAGAATTATGCAAAAGAGACTTAACTCATCAGAACACAGTGGGATCATTATATGCTATTGTAGGAAAAACTCCATTTCAGAGGGAGAAGGACAAGCTTAGAAATGCCCCCACAATGGAGTACAAGAATGTCAGGAAATCTCTAATTTCTAAATGTACTGTGATACTTAGCCCAGACAAATCTTAAGTGGGGCTCCAGGATAGGAACTAGTCATTCTTGATAGTATGCTGAACTTTGGATGTTTCAGTATTCAAGCAGAAGCTACATGGTCATCCTTCTGCAAGTTAGGACAAGGTGAATTTTAAGGTCCCAATAAATATTGAAAATTTATATAAATATAGAAATTCATACAAAATATAATTGTGGAATGGATGGCAACGTGCCCAATGTGGATGGAAAAGAACACTTGTTTATGCATATATTTCATTATTACTGCTCTTGTTAAAACCTCTTGGAATTGAGACTACTTAGCATTCTTAAATTTGCAAAAAGATAGGGATATAGAATATCGTATGTTAAATGCTATTTGAAATAGCATGCACTTATGAAACATATGAAGTAATAATGGAATCTGTGTGGAAAATATTGATAGAGAGAGTTAATAAGGATTAAGTGAATATATATTTTATTTTGTTACATTATTAGAAAATTAGATATCGCCTTCTTTTATCTGGTGAAGAGCTGTCAATAAAGTCCATTTCATAACTCCTCTTAACGTGTATACTACACATCCATCAATAAAAGGAGGCTATTATACAAGGATATGACTGGCAGAAGGCAGGAATCATGGGGGGCTATTTTAGATACTATATATCACATGCTCCCAAATTTAGAAATTGTCTAGAATCATGTGAGCTAAATAAGAAAGAACATGATATTACTTTCTGATTTCTTTGAAGTCAATTTAAATTTCTCCTAAATCATAAATATGATTTCTTTTAACCAGCAGTATTTGGGAAGGAGTAATAGTGTGCCATTCTGAACAGAGGCTTTAAGCAGCATCACATGTTTTTTCCTGATACTCTTGAACTCCAGCACTCAGCCTGAGTCCCAGAAAGAGATGTGTATTAAGTGGAACTGCATTCAGTGTTGTTGCTGGAGTCAAGCACAGTTGAACCCTACTAAGCAGAGCAGGGCCATAGCCACAGAGAACCTGTAAATTAAGAATTGTGTTTGTGAGCCACTGAGATTTGGGGGTCATTTATTGCAGAAGAAAAAGTTGATGGATACAGCAGTGGACAACCCAGCCAGTTACACAAATAGTGAGTAAAAATTTGACCTCTGGCTGTTTGACTCCAGAGCCACTGCTTAAAAATGCAGTGGGTTTTTGTTTCTAGTATCAATAAAAATGAAATCTGGACTTCCTTTATTTAAACAGTTTCCATTTGTTTGTTCAGAACTCAAATGCTTATCGAGTAACCTAAAACATGCCCAGTTCCGTGCAATTAAAAAAAGTGTAGAAGTGAATAAATTATTATCTCTGCACTCAACAAGTAAAATAAAAAACAATGCTGAATTATTCCCTTTTTAGTGTATTAACTTTTTTTCTTTCAAGATTTTATTTAAAGTTATTAGTTAACATACAGTCAGATATTAGTTTTAGGTGTAGTAAATTTAGTGATGAACTTTTATCTATTTTTTATTTATTTGTTTGCTTATTTATTTATTTAAAGATTTTATTTATTTATTTGACAGAGAGAGATCACAAATAGGCAGAGAGGCAGGCAGAGAGAGGAGGAAGCAGGCTCCCTGCTGAGCAGAGAGCCCAATGCAAACCTGGGTCCCAGGACCCTGAGATCATAACCTGAGGCAAAGGCAGAGGCTTAACCCACTGAGTCACCCAGGTACCCAGTGATTAACTTTAAATTACAGTAATATCTGAAAGTATTACTCCAACTTACTTGGAGTTAAATCCACAAAGAAAAGTGAAGGCTAATTAGAAATTGTTTGGACTTAGAGGAAGCCATTTTCTTTTGTTTTTGCAAAGGTGCCATGCGTAATTATCTAAAGATAGCTCTGTGAATTCCTTGACAACTGTTCAAACTTTACATTTTATATGGAAAATAGAGATATGACTTTGTTCTTAGATTTCAAATGAAATTTCTTATCCTTCAATGGCTTTCTTATCTGAGCTCTTTTCTGTCTACTATGATTTGTCCTTATATTTATTTAATTTATTCCTTCAAAAAAGCCCTCTTTACAGGTATTCCTTTTCTTCCCCTCTTATAATTTTATGTAGCTACAATTTTTTATAGCACTAGAAATTGCTTTTCTTGATTTCTTCACTAATTCAGAATTTTTTTATAGTAAGTGTATTGGTAGTATCTAATCCTGTCTGGATAATTAATTCTTTTTATTTATTCTACATATGAATATAGTGGAATATGATGTCTTTAAGCAAATGTATTTGTTCATCAGATATTTTTAATTAGTATCTATTATATGACAAGTATTCATCTAAACAGTGGCAGATATAAATATTTTAAAAATAAACTTCTAGATATATCTGTATATTTCTTATATTCTGAGTATGTCTTTTTTATCTCTATTTGATAAAAATTTTATAATATCTTCTACATGAAGATAAGAAGGATAATTCACTCCTTTAATTAATTCAACATTTAAAAATTATCTATTAGTTTAGGAAGGTATCTTTCTCTAAGAAGGTATCTTCTCTAAGAAAGTTTAGTTTCATAACTTATTATAGAAGTTAAATAACTTCTTTGAAGCCTTATATAATGAAAATGATAACTGACATCAGATGTTTGTGAATATTTTTTGTAAAGGGACAGATAGTAACTATTTCAGATTTTGTGGTCCATATGGTCTCTGTTACAATTAGTAAATTCTGTCCTTGTGGTACAAAGATGGCCATAGACAATACTTAAATTAATGAATGTGGCTGTCTTCCACTAAAATTTTATTTATAAAAACTGGCAAAAGACCAGATTTTTCCCTGGGGCCATATTTTGCTAACTACTGATATATATTAATTAGTTCTCTATGGTAATCTATTTTATAAAACCTATACATTACTTACATAATCAACAAAACCACTAAGCTATTTAACTAGATAAAAAATTATGATAATTTTTCTACTAACTATTCTGCTGAGTTTCCAGGCTGCTCTTGATTCTTGGTGCAGTGGCTTATAAGAAAGACCTGAAGATAAATAGTCTGGATTCAAGTTTGAGCACTATAGCTTTATCAGAATATGAAGTCTGGGTTGTGTTTGTGTTCTTCAAACTGCAATTATCTTCATCTACCCAATGATGACAATAAAAATATGTACCACATAGTATTTTTTGAGAGATAATTCTCATTAGTAGGAAGTGCTAAATTCAGAGTTTAGGAAATAATAAGCACTTTATTAACATAAAGTATTGTCTTTGTAGAGATATTAGCTTCTCTAGTTTCCTTAGGAAATAATGGCCATAATGTGTTATTCACAAGAGTGCAGAGACATTAAAGAGTATGAGAAAAATCTTTCTGAAAGTGAAGAACTGAATTGATGCCAGGACTTTCTCTGATGTCAGTGATTTGAAACCTGAAGAATGTTTGGAAGGAAAAGTTTTCAAGATACCAACTTTCAAACACCTATTTTATATTCCAAAGGAGCAAGATATTAGTGCATTTCTTCCTCATAAATTCTGATTATTATGTTTTTCCTATCTAATCTTTGTTAAAAACATGTTTGCATAAAAAGAAAACATCAAAGGTCACATTACTGAAATATCATTTCACAATAACCAGTGATTGCATGGAATTAAAATCACTAGTGAGCAGAAATTACAAATAGCAGCTAGGAAATGAATGTGCATTTGAATAATCTCTAAATGTCCTTGGTGAACAGGTTGGATGATTTTATATTCATAAGGGTGTGATGAAGATTTAGATTATCTTTCTTTTTAAAATTATTTTACTTCAGTAACCTTCATAAGACTGGAGTAGAAAACAATCATCAAACTATTGTTGGCACTCATGGCATTCAATATACTGGAAAAGAGTTTCTGTCAAACGAATATGTGTGCAGTGTTGGTGCTTTTCCTTATGGTGAACATAACACAAAACCCTGGTGACATGTTCTCTTAATAAAGTGAAACTGCCAACAGCTGATCAATACTGGGATGGATATCACTGCTGAAGTATTTACTAATGGCTATTCTAGGTCCCAGGGCAGTTGAAGAAAAGCAAATTGTATCTTAACAAGTTACAGGTCAGTAATGACAGGGAAATACAGAGCATAATGTGGAGAGTTTCAAAGTTATTTTTATCATGGAGCTCAATCACTAAAATTTTGTAGGATTGATGCATTCTCAGAGTCTAACAAATCTTGTTTAATGGCCAGTATATCATATGACAAGGTAAAAACTGATTATAATAATTTAATTGTTTTAAAATTTGATTTGGCAATGAGGTCTCTGCAGTGAACAACCAGGGAACATCTTGACACTGGAGTGCGCATGAAGCCTACCCATGGTAAAACTGAGGGTGAATTTTCCATACCTCAATATATTCCCTCCAACTATCTAATGGTGTCCTTACAGTTGTACAATATCAAAGCTCTGTTTGACTGCAAGATTAAGGAACCTCAATTACATGCTGCTTATATGTGGTCTGAATCCAAAAAAAAAAAAAAAAAAAAAAATACAACCTTGTAAAGCACCTTTATAATCATCAAGGGCAAAAATTACTTCCATGTTTTTGCTTTGCCTTCCCTAACACACGATACTGACCTTATGGTCCAAGGTGGATGCTCAAGCTTCAAACATCTTGACACATTCCAGTAAGCAGGAAGAAAAAGTTGGAGAAAAAGCTTCTTTTTTTTTTCTTTTTAACTATGTTTTCTAGGTATTGCATACAGTACTTCTACTTAAATCCCATTGGTAAAAACTTAATCACAAGGCCACATAGGATGCAGGGGAAGCTGGGAAATGTTCTCACTATTCTGGCTGACCATCCAGAATGCGCCTGTGTAAATATTTCAGATATTAGTAAATTGTAAGACACTATTACAACACTAAAATATGCTTTGTACATAGTGTATGGTAAAAATTATAGCAGGTATTTTATTAGAATCATTACATTTTAAGTCATAGTTGTATTTATTTTCTATTACTTCTATAACAAATGTTTACAAATTGAGTTGGTCAAAGTAACACAAAATTTCTGTAGCTCTCATACCTAGATTTATGGTCTCTTCATTTTCAAAGCTGGAATGGCAGGCTGAATCTTTTCTTATCACTTTCACCTTTACTTCTGCCTCTCTCTTAAATTTTAAAGACTCTTGTGATTATGTTCATCCACAGGGATAATTCAGGAGAAAGTTCTTTTTTAAAGATCTGCATCATATCAGATAAGCAACTTTAATCCATCTGCCAGTTTAATTTCACTTTCTATGTAAGGTAACATTCATAGGTTGCAGGGATTAAAACATGGACATCATTGGGGGATATTATTTAGTTTATTGCAGTTATAGAAAATATTTCTCAATTTTCACATTTTAAAAGTTTAATATATTTTGGTCTCAATATATCACTTAAAATACTAAGTGACTAATTAAGAAGAAACCTGGCGATATTGAAGTAAATCGTAGAGATAAAACCACCTTGTATTGACCTAGTCCCAGATTTCATCATGGTTATTGTGTTCTGTCTCACTAATCTGGGACAGAAGGATTGGACAAAATTGTCACAGGCAAATAGACATCTGTCCGACCACCACCCTAGGCCTTGTCATGTTTAGACTACACACAGATTAGATTATTACTTTTTAAAAAATGAAGACAAAGTATTTCAGTGTGTTCATCTTTCCTATGTAGCAGAATCTGACTGCCAAGAAATCATTTAAGTAAATGTTTTAGTCAGGTTGTCCAGGAAAAAAGAACCAATAGTTGGGGGAGTAAAGAATTAACTTACATGGTCATGAAGATTGGCAAGTCTGAAATTAGCAGAGCAAGCTGCCAAGAGTTGACGCTGTGGTATTGAGTCAAAGCGGTTCTACGAGTATCATAACCTAACCAATTTGATATGTAGTATTAATCAACACAGTGAAGGATACTTGGGGATAAAAGATGAGTATACTCATCATAGCACAGAATGACAGAGACACCAGAAGTAGAGCCAACATTTCCCTTACGGTATAACGAATATTTAAATTACAAAATCTGTTACTAAGAAATTTTATTTCACAATAGCCACCAGGGGATAAATAGTTCTTACCAGAAATCCATCTATTCATTCAGCCATCTAACAGATTATTAAATTGCCTTCCATAAACCAGGTATATTCCCTAAGTTGTACACATAAATTAATAATGAGACAAAATGCCTGCTTGCATGGAGCTTACCTTTCAGTGCTGCTGTGAGACAGTTCACTTCTAAGTATATCCACCCTAGAGCAAACCTCCAAGATTTAGTCATATTCAAATTCATCTCAGCAGTTCCTCTCAGTCACACTCTAGGGTATTACTTTAACAGAATCTAAATCTCCACATTTTAATGACAGCTCAAGCAATTAACATCTCCTAAAGGGAATCTAAATGCAAGCAGCTTATGCAAAGCAATATCCCTGAAGGAGACTTTAAGCACCTAAACCCTAAGGAACAACTTATGCAAGTACGCATCAGTTCAAGTAGTTTACCCTTAATATTTATTCAAACTAATGCCCTGGAACACATTCTAAAGTCTAGTTACCACCTTACGCACTCACATTCACATACTCACAATCATATATACACATAAATGAATATTTTAAATTCTTTTCAAATCAAACAGAAAGAACAAGATGAAAAATAAGTAAAAGCTTAGAACTATAACTACTGGCCTATTAAAAACATCATAATGGGGCGCCTGGGTGGCTCAGTCATTAAGCATCTGCCTTCAGCTTAGGTCATGATCCCAGCCTAGCATCAGGCTCCCTCTCTGGCTCTGGAGGGAAGCCTGCTTCTCCCTCTCTCACTCTCCCTGCTTGTGTTTCCTCTCTGGCTGTGTTTCTCTCTGTCTAATAAATAAATAAAATCTTAAAAAAAAAAAGGCATGATAACAGGATAGTCCTCCAAATTTATTTTTACATGGTTAAGTGTACATTGTTAAATACACACACACACATACACACACACACACCACACACATTTTTTCACCTTGACACATGGTAATACACACCACACAGAGTATACTCCTTTCCAAAGTATATATTTGGGTTGATCAGTGAGTGCTCAATGTTTGCTTCAGTTCATTGGCAGTGTGGATAAAAATAGATAAAAGCACTAATTCACCAACAGTGTTTTATGCGATTTAACATCTAACTATGAATTGATAATGTAATGTGATTATGAAGGTAAGTGTTGGAAATTAAAATTGGTGGTTGCTACCTATTCTTTAGTTTTTTTTTTTTTTGAAAATGGAAATGGAAGATACAAGACTGAAGATACACACAAATTCAAAGGGTGAAATTAAGCACAGATAGAACTTCTACAAAAAATATGTTTTCAATTTGGTATCTGAGTATAGAATTGGAATAAATCCTGAGAGTTCCAACCTGTGTCATACATGAAATAACATGATAATGAACCAAAATTGACCCTTAGAAAAACATCAACTTTAACTTGGTACTAGAAATATAAAAGACTAAAATGCAATTATATTAGAATTCACTGTTACAATTTTTAAGTGCTTATTAATTTTCACAAGGCAGTCTATCAATTTGAAAGATAATAACACTGAATTGTTGTCTTTTGAATGTCTAACTGGAAAAACCTAAGATTTTTCATATTTTTATTAATTTTAAATTTGAATGTTAGCAATTTTTGTCCCCAATTTAGAACATCTACAGAAAATCAAAGATATGAGGTCATACATTTTGGTTATTAGGAACCAAGATTATTCTCCAAAATCTGCACTCCATACAACATCAAAATTTATGGAACATAATGGTACATAGTCCTTTAACTATAGAGAATAGGACTTGAACTAAATAATGAATATGAGATTCCTTCTGTTTATAGGGCCATTGAGCAGATATAATAAAGAACAAATTGCTGTGAGTTGGTTTTTATTTTTAAAAAAATTTAAGGAGATTTGAATATTATTCTCATCATTTCAGAATCTTTTTACTCCTTGTGTCCCAATTTTTTGCATGCTATTATCACAACAGTTTCCACCTTATTCTAGTACCTTCGAGGAAAAAAAAAACAACAACCTTATAAAATTTTGCTGTTGTATTCTCTTCTTATAACTATTTTTTTCTGTGACTTCCAAAAGCACAAAACCTAAAATAACTGATACTGATCAGAAATGACTAGAAGTCAGATACCACTCTATCACTCTAACTAAATACCTTTTTCTTTTTTAGGAATATACTAGCTTAAGGGAGACATTTAGAAGGTGGTATTCCTAATTTGAAGATTAAGGTAGGAGAATGTGACCAGAAGTAAAGTAGAAAGGATTTTCCTTTCCTCTAAATGATAGAAACACAAGTACCCATTTCACCTGTATATTGAACATATCTGTAATATCACATTTAGAATGAATTCTTGGGGTTCATGGGTGGCTCAGTTGGTTAGGCATCTGAGTCTTGGTTTCAGCTTAGGCCATGATCTCAGGGTGGTGAGATCAAGCCCCCTGTTGGGTTCTGCATGCAATATGGAGTCCGTTTGAAAATCTCTCCCTCCTCTGCCTTTTTTCTCTCTCCAAAATAAATAAAATCTTTCGAGAGAGAGAGAGAGAAAGAGAGAGAGAGAGAGAGAGAAAATCAATTCTTCTTGTCAAGTTTGGCTGCTGAGGGAGAGGGAAGAGCCCAATAGTAAATTTCTAAAAGCCTTTAAAGTTGGCCTTTTTCAAATAGCAAATTCTTGAGTTCTATGTAGTCTAATAGGATTTAAGCCAGTTTTGCCTACTTTTAGTCCCCTGCCATTTTAATATTATTAGTCTATATTCAATTCTCTGCAAGTAACATATAATTGTTTATGTGCTCCTGTATGTATGCATGTGCATAGTTATATATATGTGTTATGCATGCATATGTGTATGTGCAAATAACCATACATATATGCATGTGTAATATATTACACATGATTATGTATATACATGTGCATGTGTGTATATATACACACATTTTCCTTATTCAGAATTTCTTAGATGCTTGTAATAATAAAAGTGTAGCACTTTTTAAAAAAGATTTTATTTACTTATTTGAAAGAAAGAGAGAGAAAAAACACAAGTGTGAGAGAGGCAGAGGAAGAGGGAAGCAGACCCACCATTCAGCAGGGACCCAAATGTAGGGCTCAATCCCAGGACCCTGGGATCACGCTCTGAGCCAAAGGCAGATGCTTAAGCAAATGAGCCACCGAGGAGCCCCAAAACTGTAGTACATTTATAGTATGAAATGATATCATATAATTCTCTAGACTTCCTGTGTTGTTTTAAGAATAACCTTCTGCTAGTGAATATAACCAGTTTTGTTTTAGTTTATTGGAAATAGTCATGTGTTAATGAAAAATGTGTTATGATGAGGACTTCCATTAATCTATTACAATTTGTCCCAATTTGATCACCTCATTTAGGTAATCTGTCCAGTGACCTAGAATACAAATTTGCCATAATCCTTATATGATATGTAGTTCAAAATTTCCAATAACTTAATTCTCTTCTAGACTATGTTTTTACAGTTTTATAGTATAGACTTCAATTCATTTATTTTCTTTGTAGATTTCTACAATTTATTCTAACCTTTCTCAATTGGCTTATAATATCTGCTACTAAAGCCAGTTTTTGATAAAGGAAAACTGACTTTTTAATTTATTAAATGAAATTTTATTTGTCCTCTTCCCACTCTGCTCTCCCTAGAACATGTGGTCTCTATCAATCAGATGAATGTGTCAACTTTCTGCTTGGCTATAAGATAGATAATACTTTCAAGTGTGTTTCATATGATCCTTTCAAGAAGTTCCATTACCCTTTCAAGAAGTTCCAAAACACCTAGAAAATCATGCCTTCTCACCTCTAATTCTTGAGGTATAGATATTGTGTAATGTCGATTGCTGATTGATTTAAAAAAAAAAAAAGAAACAGAAAATCCAGATACTTCCAATTTACTTTTTAAAGAACTCTTAAAAGGAGAATGAAATAAGATAAAGCATATGCATTTTTACCAGTAGTTCTCATGTGTGAAAGATCTATAATTCACAAACGTCACCATTTTAAGTGAGTTATATGCAGGTGCATTCCATGATTGAAGTAAGGCAGAAAGCTCTCTGCATTGTGAAAGGATTTATTTTTGTCCTCTACACTTTAACTCTGTTTCAATTCATTTTCAACTATTTTTTCCTGGAGTTATTTTCTTATTGATTTGGACTGAATGTTTTGTTGGCAGGATGAACTGTATGAGGAAAGAGAATTCATACACTGTACCAGAATTTGGCACAATATTTTTCTCTTTTGTGTTGCTAACAGAATATGTAACATTGGATCAGAACTTGACTCCTAGTAGAATTAAAATAATAAGACTAGAGCTTTAGTGATAAACCCGATGACATATAAACTATCCTATTACAAAAGTTGGTTGATTTTAAAGAAAAAAGCATTACAACTCAGCTACTCTTCCCACTGCCTGGTGCTTTATGAGAACTTTGTATCTTAAATATATTCTTTGTTTGTAACTTTCTAGATGTAATCAGTTCTGTGCTTTTGACAGCTCATATTCTTTTTAACCTCACTGATTACAGCTCTTTATCATCATTTCTTCCTGTTTCATTCTGTTCTCTAAATTTTCTATTTGAGACCCAAGCTTTTAATTTGTGAATTTCAATATTTCATGTTGTACCTTTAAGAATATAGCTGACAAAGCAGATGGAGGGATATTGGACATCTAGGAGGACAGATGTATTCAGGAGAATGCCCAGGATGACCACAAGCAACTAATTAGATCTCCTGTGGGGAATGTTATGCCCTTGAAATACTTTTGTATCCTTGTTGTTTTAAAATCTTTAGAATAGAACTCTGACGTTTATTGTGAGAGCTAATTTTGAATATATATTCTCTACTTTTGAACCTGCATTTTGCAGAATGGGAGATGACTAGTTAGGTCAGACTGAGAAGGATTTAATATCATGGCTAAGAGTGAACTTTTAATTTATCTTAGTTTATCCTCATTTAATCAATTCAGGTCTATATGACAGTATAAAGCATTAACTTTTTGAAGGCCAAATGTGTCATTTTGTAATGTCTGTTAAATCATGTTGATTGCTAAGTTTGCAGGATTTAAAAATGTGTTTACTCTTTTTATGCAAGATTTGTGTTGCCTTTCTATGTTACTTGAATCTCAAAGGAAATTAAAAATAAAAATAAAAACACTTTTATTCTATTGCTGTACATGAATTTAAATTTTACCATATATATCATTGTGTGGCAAAGGGAAAAAAAAAGAAAATGAGAGACTAGGCATGGGGCAGGGAAGCCATGCTCTCGAATAATTCTTTGGTTCCAATGTGAAGAGAGCTGCATCTGGCTTATACACCACTGGTTTATTCTCCCCTGGTTTTCCAGGCAGATAAATTGCCTCATTTTCTTTGTGATGGAATAAAACATGGAACAAAGTCAGGATTTTTCCTACTGCTGGGTTTCTATGCATACACAAGGAAATATCAAGAGGTAAGCAATTAAGTCCTCCCCTTAAAAAAAAATGGCTTTCAGGTGTCTAAAAGGAATTTCAGCATAAGTATTGGGATAATCATGTCTGGCATTGAGAGAGGCATGAACTAGTGCTAGGTAGAAAATAGCAATGAAGATAAAACCACAAATGAAGATAACACAGAATGATGTTAAGTTTAGGAAAATGGAGGACATTGGTAACTATAGATAGAACTATTTAGATGGTTTCAAATTCAGAGTTCTGCTTGTACATACAGGACTCAAAGATAAGGTTACCATAGATCATCATTGTCCCTTACTCCCTATCACTCAGCGTTCATATTTAAAGAATTGTTCACTATAGAAAAGTGTATTATGTGAATGATTTTGCTATGTTAAAGGATGTTTAATAACAATTTAAAATACAATTAAATAATGAATTATTGTATCACCACCAACTCTAAGTGAGAATTAAAGTAAGATGTTAGAAGGCTCCAAATATTAACAACATCTTTATCCAGTGGGACAAGAATACAACATTTATTACACTCTCTAGAAGAGGGGAGAATTCATCCTATCTTTCTGCCTTCTTTTTCACCAGATTAGTAGGGAAATAAATGCCTTTACGTGACTTTCCTAGACTGCTGGATTTTCTAGTAACATACATCACAAAAATAGAAAGGACCAGAAACTGAGTAGTGGGGGAAAAGGATCAACTAATACATAAATACAGCAATTATTTTCTACAAAATGTTCAATTATGCACAAATGTATTAATCTTGAGAAAAGGTTAACTGTTTTCATTTCAGGTAGTATAATAGATAGTATACAGGGAGACTAAACATTTGAGAGCTGCCTCTTAGGAGAGTTGTAATAATTAAATGGATGAAAATTGATATGAAAGACTTAGCACTATGCCCAACAGATATTAATCAATTGAATAATGTTATTAATACTACAATTTTAATTATTATTATGACTATATGATTACAGCATCTTTAATAAAAATTTATTTCTATTTTGAAGGGAACTATGAGTCAATAAATATGTGGGTAACCTGAAATAATTAAAATCTGAGTAAAATTTAGCTCCTTTGTTATCAAGTATATTTATTGAGGGGCAGATATCAAAAGCTTAAATTATATCATTTATTATATTTCCCTTTTTTTTTTTAAAGATTTTATTTATTTACTTGACAGAGGGAAACACAGCTAGAGAGGGAACACAAGCAGAGGGACTGAGAGAGGGAGAAGCAGGCTTCCCGCCAAGCAGGAAGCCTGATGTGGGGCTCGATCCTGGGTCTCCAGGTTCATGACCCAAGCCAAAAGCAGTCGATTAACCAACTGAGCCACCCAGGCAGCCCTATATTTCCCTTTTTAACAAAACCAAGCCCCAAAATAATTAACGTAGATTTTATTCTGTTTTATGTTTTGCCTTCCTTTAATTTGTGTTATAAGTGAACATATTTTTAAATTTATTTTTAAAAATGACCATATTTTAAAAAATAAAAAAGAAAGCCATATTAATATATTGATTTGGTGCTTAGAACCATTTCCATCTCCTTGAGGCACTGGGAACAAATTCCAACTTCCTTGTGATAGCAATGTTTGTCATAATCTGGCTCTAGTCTCTCTCTCTAATTCTATTCAGCACAGCACACATACCTTCAAACACAGACATGACATGTCCTAGTCATACTGAAATTATTTCATTTCGCTAAACACAATAAATTATTGTATATTTTCCTGATTTTGGACATTGAGTTCATATTCTCAAGATCTCACATTTTCATTTTGGCTCCTGAGGCTTTTCCTTATTTAACAAAACAACAGTACTAAAGCATTAATAACCATAAAATATAACTTGATATTATTTCTATTTGAAGGAATCTAGAATTTTGATGACATTTTTGGGATGATATAAACATATCCCAGAAATCAAAGTTGGCTAGAATTTAAAAAGATACAATAGTATCTGACCTAGAGGCTTTTCTGTAGGCATGATAAATTTTAACTCAATGAAAATTGATTGCTCTTGACTTTTCAATACATTTGTAGAGAAAGAAGATTATTACATAGGAAAATTTGGAAGAGTGTCAGGATTAAAAATCTGTTCATCAAAATGTAGTTTCCTCTCTCAAATAGAACACTCTATGTAAGACCTTTCTTCCCAAATCCTAGTTTGGACTTCCAGGAATTTAGTGCAAAATTTCAATTTGCTTTTGTGGTTTTTTTCAATTAAAGGTAAAATAATTTGTGTTGACCATGTACAATTCACATACAATTCAGTAAGTATGATAAATTATTATGATTTTGAAGATTAACTTTTTTACATTTATTTTATTTTCTTATGAATTTTAGATTGTAGATAAATGTTATTCTTCTAATGCTAGAAAGTAAACTTTAAAAATCACAGTGTTTGGGGGCTCCTGGGTGGCTCAGTCATTAAGCTTTCACCTTTGGCTCAGGTCATGATCCCAGAGTCCCAGGATGGAGCCCTGCATAAGGCTCCCTGCTCCGTGGGAAGCCTGCTTCTCCCTCTCTCATTTCCCCTGCTTGTGTTCCCTCTCTAACTGTGTTTCTCTTTGTCAAATAATAAATTAAAAAAAATCTTTAAATTAAAAAAAAAAGAAATCACAGTGTTTTAAGGTACTTAAAGAAATGCATCCTTGTATACTACAGGGCAGTCTTATCAGTATCGCTCAGAAAATGTTTTCTATGTCTTCTATGTATTTCACCTAATAGCTATGATGATTATTTGGTGTATTTCAAGATTAATACATTAATCAGATTTCTATGTTTGCTACAGATAAATGACAGTGTGACTAAGTTTTAGTTTTTAGATCAACCTTAAAAAATGTATACATGCAAAAATGTAATGAGAGTACTGATAAATAAAATTTTAATGATACAAAACTTAGCACTTCTTTTTTTTTAAGATTTTATTTATTCATTTGACAGAGAGATCACAAGTAGGCAGAGAGGCAGGCAGAGAGAGAGGAGGAAGCAGGCTTCCTGCTGAGCAGAGACCCCAATATGGGCCTAGATCCCAGGATCCTGAGAACATGACCTGAGCTGAAGGCAAAGGTTTTAACCCACTGAGCCACCCAAGCACCCAAAAACTTAGCATATCTTAACTTCCTATGATGACAGTAACCATTATGATAAAAATTTAAGTCATTCCTGTTATAACAGTATTTTGTCTAATGACTCCAAAACTAGCTTACTTTTTTTCCACACTGGTCTAGTGCTATATATATATGTATATATATACACATATATATATATATATAAATTATATTAATATTATTATATACATATTATATACATATATATGTGTGTATATTTGGTGATAAGTATGTATATTTTATTTAAAGGATATTTGTTGGGGCGTCTGGGTGGCTCAGTTGGTTAAGTGACTGCCTTCGGCTCAGGTCATGATCCTGGAGACCCAGAATCGAGCCCTACATTGGGCTCCCTGCTCGGCAGGAAGCCTGCTTCTCCCTCTCTCACTCCCCCTGCTTGTGTTCCTTCTCTCGCTGTGTTTCTCTCTGTCAAATAAATGAATAAAATCTTTTTAAAAAAAAAGGATATTTGCTGATAATGATTATTTAGATACACTCTGATTGTTATATAAGTGCTAGAGCAACATGATACTACTCACGAATTTGCCCTGCATCCAAGTGGCTTTGTAGAGCAAGTAAGAGTTTTCATGCAATATAAGATTTTCTCTGATTATTTCTGCCTTCTGTTCTTCCCATTTAGCAAACAGATTTGAAATAAATTAGACAGCTTTATAATAGCTGATTGTGCTTATATTTTGCAGGTAAAACATGTTATTTAGGAAGGAGAAAGAAATATTTTCTAATTTTGGTAGGAAAACTATCCACTGAAAGTGCTTATTTTGAATTAGATGACTACTGAGTTTGTTCTAACCAAGATATGCTTAATATTTTATCATGTTGATTCAAAGTACACACGTTTATTCCTTAGGTAATAGTTGAGTTTAATTTATAAATATAGCTTAACTGACTTATTATAAAAGGCAAAAATTCTTATCTTGTAATTAATGACATGAACAGAATGTGATGATGATGGTAATCTGTAATGTCTCCAAATAAGGGTATTGAAGTCTTAATTTAGTACATTCTAAAATGTATAGAGCAAGTTAACAAAGAGATTATTTGCATGTTCTGTTGATCAAAAAAATAAATTTAATAAATATAACACATTATTTATTGTATGTTGGACTTTACAGCTTTCTCTTCCTCCCATTCAAATATTTTTTACTCTAGCACACTTTGTAGTGAGGTAGTACCCTTATGACTTGACTATGCCTTTAGATTTACAGATAATATTGCCAGAAAATGGAATAAATTCCTCCAGTTAAGACTTTGCGAATCAAAATACTTTCTTAACTAAAGTATTACTACAGACTAAAAGTTGAAATCTCTTAATCATGGTAGAATAACAAATAGTTTTAGTAGGCAGCACAATGTTATGGAGAGAACAAAATAAAAGGAATTGGAAGGTATAGATTTAGGATAATAAATAGTCTATGACATTGGCCAGATTAGCTTTTCTAAGATATTGCCGTGCTCATAACAGAAGGTGACACTGCATTATTTTTCAGGGTCCTTCCAACTTCAAATTGTCATTATTTACTGTAGACCCTTGTTTTCTACAGTAGTCTGGGCATCCAGGCTGAGTGGAACTGAATGTGACTTGACTATGGTAGGTTAAAAGTAATTCAGTTGTGGCACTGAAAAAGTCAGTTAGGAAAATTTGGAAAATAGCTATATCTTTCCTAACATTTAATATTTTTGTACATGTATCAAAACTAAATTAACAGTAGTAGATTCATCAATTTGAAATATTTTGACATGTTTTTTAGTCCTTTTCCTATTGTGCTTACCTTTGAAACTTGAATTATATTTAACCCATCAAAGGGAATTGACAACTATTTTTGTACAAATAGAGTGTCTTTCTTCATGGAATCATCAGTGATGCTGAGTACTTATGACTGGCCATATATAACTTCTAAAATTCAAGTCCTAAAAATGTCAATGATGATTTTCATGATCTAGGTACATTTTTTTTTTCCATTTCTAAAGGTTGACAATTAAGTAAGAGAGTGAGAATGTAAAGGACTAATTCAAGAAGAGCATTTCTCATGATAGTTTATTTTTTGACTCTTCTTTTTTTAAAAGATTTTATTTATTTATTTATTTGACAGAGAGATAGATCACAGTTAGGCAGAAAGACAGTCAGAGAGAGAGGGGGAAGCAGGCTCCCTGCTGAGCGGAGAGCCCTATGTGAAGCTCGATTCCAGGACTCTGAGATCATGACCTGGGTCGAAGGCAGAGGCCTTAACCCACTGAGCCACCCAGGTGTCCTATTTTTTTTTTTTTGACTCTTCTTAACTGAAGCAAAATAAACACATGAAAAAAAGGAAATTATTAAATATATAAGCAGATATTTCCAAAAATCAACTACACTTCCTATACCCCAACATGTGGATATCTTGTAGTTGCTACCTGCAGTTCTAACTTTGGTCATATAGGTAAGTGACTCATTGTGCCCTTAAGCATAATTGAGATTTATATTACAAATCCAGTGACTAATCTTCTCATATTTTATTACATAAAATTCCATTAATATTTTGGTAAGAATCCAAACTTCCCTGCAGAATACCAATCCTAGGCATAACAGAAATTTAAAAATACTTACACTGTCTCATATACATCATTTTAGTATATGTGCTGCCGAAGCGAGCACTCATATACATCATTTTTAAAATGACTTAGACGGACAATAGAATCAATAACTTTCTCTTCATGTTCTCTTTTGTTGTTTGGTTTTAGATGTGACGGATTTTTTTTTTTTTTTCTGAACAAGGCTGTCAGTGATGGGAACAACTGATTAATCTGTACATTTGTACTGGGTTAATTATATAAGGGTTATCTTGTTAATTTGTGATTGACTTTGTAAGTGCAATCAACCTGTGTTTATTAGCCACAAGACAAATTAATTATGCCGTGATCCTATTTTCATCATATTTCTAAATTGTCCATCAAGAATTAAAGGATTTTGTTGGGTTATTACTTTTGAAACAAATGAGAAGTTTCTATTCTTCAAATAAAATGCTGCCATGTCCACACAGCTGCTTATTATGCTTAGCTGTTGCTTCCAAAAGTGAGAGGGAAAGACTGAAAAAACTTCAACTCCTTGAAAATTTCCATACAAAGAGGACTAATACTTTTTTGGGGATCTATTTATTATATTAAATATAGAATATCTCGTGTTTCTCTTTTCCAGGATATCAGGTTCCTGTGCTACCATAGTGATAGAAGAAAACAATTTCTTCAACATGACTTTCAAATGATTCCTCTTATTTTCAAACCCAAACCTTTCCTTACTGCTGATAACAACTTTAAGCTTTGTGTTGGAATAAAATAAGCTTTCAGGTCAGCTAGATTTGAGTGTGTGTTTCTGTCTGTCATTTACAGAGTAGGTGACTTATAGCAAACAGCAACCTCTCAATTTTAATTTCCTCTTTTGTAAATAGAGAATTATGATACTTATCTTCAAACATTATTGTGTAGATTTCATTAGATAATATCAGATAATATTTAGGATCCTTGGGAATACCACCACCAGTAAATATATGTCCATAAATTAATATCACTCTTACTCTTATTAAATAATATAAGTTTTCGTCTTGAATTTACTCTGCCATTCTCTTCTAGACAAGCATTCGGACATCTAATAGGCACTCAAGCAGCACAGCACAAAAACAAAACAGTCATTGAGAGACAAGAACCTTAAATGAGAAGCCCACAAAGTCCACAGGTTAAATTCCATTAAAAAAAGCATAAAACCACTCACATTTCATTATGTGCACAAAGAGGTAACTGATTAGAGGCAGAGAGGAAGTGCTGCTGATAATGAAAAATGACTGGTAATATTAAAAAAAATGATTAGGTAGCGGGAAGAACTTAAAGCACAAATATCTGATATCTTCACTAGAGAGAAAAAGAGACCTAAGAGAATATATGTGAGGCTACAAACCACAATATATACCAAGTGCACATTTTAGGATGAAAAAGTCACATGAAAGTTTCAAAGACTTTATTATCTGATTACAATAGAGAGTATGTATTAGCAGCTGTGACAAATTGCATGGAAGAAATTATGGAAACCTTTTCAACCAGAGGACTTTTATCTTTATGCAATAGAGAGACATTGTAAATGCTGGGTCAGGTAACATGGCAGAAAGCCAGTAATATTAGATTCTCATAGTGAATAATTAAGCCCAGGCACCAGCAAGGTAACAGTGGAAATAGATACTGAGGGATAGGCATGGAAGTGAGCTAGAGAAAGATAGAGAGACATGGTAGATGAAGTTGATTTAGGTTACAAAGAAAAGAATATTTTTAAAAAACCAAAAAAAAAAAAAAACCCAAAAACAAAGAAAAGAATATTTCATCATTATGGACTGGGAGTTTGAAAACGGTAATACACAGAAACTAAGAACATGGAATCTGTGTTAGTTTACAGGAGTAAAATGTTCACTTTGGTTTGGACTGGTAAGATCTTTGGATAAATTTCAAATAGAAATGTTTATCAACTAAATCTTGGAAAATCACGGCTGAATTAATTCATGTATGAAGGTCTCTGAGTACTGTATTATGTAAGATAGAAAAAGACTGGAAAGAAATACTCAAATGTTATTTTTCTTTCACATTATCCCTTGATTAAATGTCATTTTTAAATTGAGGTGGTTAACCAAATGAACTGTCTAGGTAGCTAATTAACATTTTAAATATGTTGGTTCAAATTTAGGAATGATTGGAAGTGAATAAGCTATGATTAGGTATTATTATTTCAAGATTCTCACCAAAATCTTCATTCTTTTTAGGGGCAGGGATGATATGCATAAATATCTTGTGACACTCTAAGAGTACTTCTCTAGATGACCTTTGACATCAAATAACCAGAATTTAATATTGAGCCTGAATATCTTATGCATGTACAGATGATATAAATTGATATGTGTTATAGTGTTTAGATATACAAGATAGATAACATGATCTACATCTCCTAAATTCTCACACAATTCTCACATGCGGAAGTGAATCAATTTATAGCAGCACATGGTGAAAAATTGATGCTAGCAAAACAGAGGAGGTAATTGTAAATGTGGCTTTGAGTGGATGAGACACATCTGGGGTGAGGGACGCCACCTATCACGAGGGCATAGTACTTTCCCCACTATGGAGGGTCTGTGTGACGGACACTCCCTTATCCACTAAGCCACCACGGTGGCAGCTCTGGCTTGGCTGATCTGACTTCTGCGGACGTGGTCAGTTCGTGGACAGTGCATTTGATACACTGACTTCCGTATTGCCTCCTGCATGGGCTGTTGACCATTAGAGCTGATTGGATGTCCCTACTCAACACCCCATCCCCGTCACCTCCCCCTGCTAAACTTATATAAACGTGTGCCATTTCCTCAATAAACGAGATCCTGCTTCCACAGACCTCCCGGCTGCTATCTTCTCTTTGCCGTGGACAGTCTCCTTCCTGCTCGACTTCCCCTGGCTGGTCCAGGGGAAAATCCCCTGACCTTTGTTGTCCCGGAGAAGAGGACAACAATCTGGGAAGGCTTTATATTTTCTAATATTCCAAAAGGGCTCGCCATGATTTCAAAAATACATTTCCAGGTGAACAATAAGAGAAAATTTATTTTCGAGTTGGAGAAAATAGTTTAAGTCATTTTAGAGGGGAGGAAATTTCTAAAATAGAAACAAAATTAATATTCTGAAATTAAACTGGATTGCCTAATAAAAAAAAAATCAGTCTGTATATCTGAAAGGAACTGCATTCACCTCGAAGTAGTAACAGTCAGAAAATAAATAGGAACTTAAAATATATTAATTGACTTCTCTCTATTGTAAAAGAAATCCAGAGATATGCATTCTGGATCCGGTATAACAGTTCCTTGTTTTCCAAGGACACATGTCCTATTCTACCTTTGCTCCAGCATGGTTAAGCCAGGTTTCCACTTTTAAATTTGCCTAATGATCCTTCTAGATTCTAAGCAGGAAAGCAAGGTGAAGTGCAGGGAGCAAAGAGATGTGCACATGAGCTTTTGCCACCTTTCTAAGGAGGGATGTTATTCAAGATTCCCACACAATACACGCTATTTTTGATCTATTAGCAAGACATTTTTACTTTGCCATGTCACCCATTAAGGTAGAGTGGGAAAAACCTTTTAAAGCTGTTTACACTCTTACCTGAGTAAAATAGGAGTTCTTTACTAAGGGAAAAGGAAAGAACTTATTCTGGATAGGGAAGTAGCACTGTTCACCATATATTTTCTGGAAACCATGATTAATCCTGATAGATGAAAATATATATATGGGTGTATATATATGTGTCATTAGATGTAGTGGAAGGGAATAGGAAAGGATCATGAAAGCACATAAATGACATTTGCTTTCACTTAGTGATCAATGCACTGTTTTCAGTTAGGGGGCTGATATGATTGTAATCTGACACCAGTGTTGGCTTGATCAGCTCTCCTTTATAGATCTGGAGGGTAGGGAAGAAACTGCAATCCCTCACCACATGATTCCTTTGGATAGTTACCGGTAGTAGCTAAGGATTTCTGGATAAATTGAGGAAGAGAGTTATTCAGTGTATTGAAGTCATGTCATAAGACTTATTTTTATGTATTTAAAATTTCTGCAGATATAAAAAGTGGATTAAAAGCCAAGATCATAATAATACCAACCTTTTAATTTTTCCATACATTTCTTATTAGAGATCTTTATAGCATATGATCTCAGTTACTATCTAGTGTCCCTTCATTTGTATCTAAAGGACTTCCCTTAGCGTTTTTCATAAGGTGGTAGAGTGGTATTGAATTGCTCTTGTTTACCAGGAGTGTCTTAATTTTGCCCTTATTTATAAAATTTATTACTTATTTATTTATTTAATATTCAAGTTTTATGGTCTTTCTTTATAAAAGAGGGTCTGCATGTCTCATATTCACCATAACAATCTCAAGACAACATTGAAAGGCTTTCAAAGTGATAGCACCTTGCACCATACTGGTAATATAATATCTCTATAAACTGTATATAACCTCATCAACACAATGCAAAAAAAGAAATTCAGGAAAAATCTTCGTTTTCCAAATGTTGTTCATTCAAGTAAGATTAAATATATATTCCTTTATTTTCTTTCTTCTTTTTTGGTACATAAACTGTGGATCATAAATGGCAATTCACTAAAATGTATAATATAATTCTTTAGTGTGCTTTGAACACTTCCAGGAAAAATAAAGGATGATGGCTGAATATAAATTAATTCAACTGTCCAAAAAATAATTCCACATACAAGTGCTTCCCAATGACAAGACCACATCAACCACTCACAGCACACAAAACAAATTTCTGCAAACCCTGGGGAGGGCTGTCTTCAGGGTCTCTGAGGAATATTATTGCTCTTTAGTATATTTGTATGATGTTTATGATGGACTATATTTTGCACCAGATGTGATGCACAAACTGAAAATAAATTGACTAAGAGTTATTGTTCTAGGTCCTTGACCTTTGTTGTCCTAACCTGACAGCTCTGCAAAGGACACACATTAAATCAGTGGTTGGTAACTATAAACTTTAAAAAAATTTTGGAATATGTAGGAACTCCCTCCCTCTTTTAATGTTAATCATACACTACACACACACTGTTGTTTTCAAATAGGACAGAGTTCAATGTGCTCAGTGCTCAGATGGAAAAAATGCATGAAATATAGTTTCAGGCATTGAAAAATAAAGATTTTCTAAAAGGTTGATACAACAATATAAAGGAGGGGTTGGAAAGAGTTTTGTTTTGCTGAATATAGAATTCTAAGTTGACAGGGTAGTTTTGTTTTGTTTTGCTTTTTGTTTTGTTTTGTTTCTTTTAATCATTGAAATATATACTCTGCTTTTTGCCTTCCAATTTTCTGATGAGACATAATTTGATAAATTTATTGTTATGTGATGAATCACTTCGCTCTTATGGCTTTCAATATTTTCTGCCTTCGTGTTTTAACAGTTTGATAATAATGGGTCTCAATGTGAATCTTTGTGTTTATTCTATTTGGAGTTCATGGACTTTCTTTGATTTGAAGACTAATATATTTCATCAGATTTAGTCCTTTTTCAGTATTACTTCAAGCCATCTCTGCCTTTTCTATCTTCTTTGGGGACTTTCATAATGCATATCTTTGTTTCACCAGGGAACTGATTTGAGTTCTAGAAACTCAGAGAGCCAAAGAATTAAAAAAAGCAAGGTGAATTGAAGAGTTCCAGAGTGAGATATGAAGACAAAAACTTATAGATTATTTGAAATACTCTCCCTAGAACCTTTGTCCACTCTTTTTTACTTCTCTACTATCTCTGTACAGAGAATTTTGTGAAATCCAGGATGTAACAAATCCCATCATTCACACTCCACTCATGATACCACCTCCATAGATAGCTAAATAAAGAAGATATTACTCTAAATAAATTATATAAATTGTATAAAATCATGGAGTAGCCTTTGTGAGACTTGAAGGATTTTGTTCCCTATCTTACAGGATCCCAAGTCATGATATCTAATCCATGTAGAGGAAAACTGGTTGAATAATTATTCCCACCAATACACAAACTTCTAGGAACTCAAGTTGAATTTCTAGATATCAACTAGGGATCCTCAGACAATTGAAAGAAACTTATTTGTTCTGATCAGCAACTATTGTGATGACAAGGAAAAAATACCTTTGAAAAATATGTATCACATAGACAACCAGCAAGTTTTTCAGATTTGACATAATCCAAGGGTGCTTTTAATTCATATTAGTTTCACTGGATCAAGAAATCCAATGAAATTAAAAATGAGCTTCTATTTAGAAACCCAAAGATGAAAGGTACAAATAAACTATAACGGTATCTTCATTTTTATATGGATTTTTATCTTTTCTACAGATTCTAATTACAGTTCTTTCTATTATGGTATATTTTATTTGATTCTTTTTTTTTTAATTTGTTCATATCATTTTGTGATTAGTTCCTATTTTTGATGACAATTGCTTTTCTGAAGTTACAGGCATTTTTGTCCAATCCGACTGGTGACTTACTAGGACAGCTACTCATCTGCCATCTTAAAATTAACTTTAGTGTTCTTTTAGGTGTTCCCTTAATTTTGGATCACTTGTCTTACTTTCCTTGGTTTCTTCTCTTCTTCCAACAACGGGGATAAAAATCACTTAAACTCAATTAGTTTTATAAGAAAGTGTGCACTAGGAGTATATTTTCTGATTTTATATGTGCTTGAAAATTCCTTGAATTTTTTCCTCACACTTTAATGATAGTTTGGCTTAGTATAGAAATCCAAGTAAAATTAAGCTTTCTCCTATTGTCTCCTCAAACCTTTGCATGGTGTATTTATTGGTTACTTTTTTATCACCTTGATTAGTATAGAAAATAAACTGAATGATTCATGTATATCTCCTACAGAGTGAGCCTACAACTAACCTTCATCTGTTTCAGGTTTTAGAAACAGTGATAAAAGTGAAATGACAGAGATGTCCAAATAGTTTAGGATCCAGTGCCTCTCAATGATTATGTTAATTTGTCATTCTAAAATAGATAATTCTGAAAATAGACAATCCTGCTAATAGAAACATGTAAAGGAGAATATCTCTATGGTTTGCTTACATTGGGTCAGTAGCCACTATGCAAATAACTCACTGAACTTTTACTGACCACCTACCTTACAGATTCTTTTGTGATAAATACTGTCTATAGAACCCTAAATGAATTATGTCCATCATATGAATAGTATGAACCCCAATTTAACAAAATCACCAGCTTAATTAGTCTTCACTGTTAAATACTTATCTTCATTTCTTTTCATAAACCTACTGATGGATGCACCAGATACTAAGAAATAATAAGGAATTCCTTTCTTCATGACCTCATGTGTACTTTTGCTCCAACCTATTGAGCTGTAGGCTATTATGAGTGAGCTGTGTTTTTTTAAGCCACAATATGTCTATTATAATTGTTTCTATAATTTCATTTTAAACTAAATATCCTTAACAAGGTGATAATTTTAATTGCAAATAGAATTATCATTACCATGAAAACTTAAGTTGAATACTTTGCAAAACTTTATTTAACTGTTGAAGGCTAAAATATTGCTATCTTACTGAGTATTGTAGATAGAAAACTAAAATGATAGGTGGCCCTTTATGCATGATTTATGCAAAAAAGAAAACACACAACTCTAATGAAAACACTGTGCAACACAAGATCATATATAGTGAATGTACATTTACATAATTTAACATAAAATAAAATGTATAAATTATTTATGTGTCATTATTTGTAATTCTATGCTTTAACTGATTTTTTGACTAATTGACCAAGGACTACTTCTGACATTGATAATTAAGATGGATTTTATTGTAATGTACCAAATTAAGTTACAATACTTTCCTTCCATTCATCGATATCACCCTACAAACACTAAATATTTGAACCCCACTGCATTCAACATGATATATTAGATATAAGTGGAAGGATGGGCCAAGAACATTAATAATCTAAGATAATATATGCTTTTGCAAATAGATTTCCATGACCAAAATTTCCTAATTCCTGCCTATATTTATAATTCACTGGGCTATCGGATAGAGAGAAAATAGAGATATAGATGAGACATAGGATGTTAGAATTATTCTCAACATTAGGATATCCAGTTTACTAAAAATAAATCTCTGTTTAAGATGAAAGACACAACTATAAAACTCAGTCTCTTAAAACATAATATTAAACATACAGTGAAATAATCCATTTAAAATCAATGTCAATTTGTTATAGAACGACTACATGCAAGGCACTATCATCAAAACACAGGTAATTTAAAGACACTCTTTGTTCTCCAGTGACCTTAAAATGCATTGGAGAAATCAGATATTTACAAGGCACATGACATTTAAAAATTATAACATAGAAAGTTCAAACACAAAGCTATAATCAGTGATGCGGACGTGGACTAAAAAACAGGCTAGAACAGTTGTTAACATCTTTTGTTAAGGACTGTTCAGAGCACCTCCATTTCATATGTGTGACTTTAATTTTCCATCCAATTTAACATTTCCATATTTTTAATTTTTAATAAAGTATGATTATTTGCATTAAAGTAGTCCAGAATAGGCCTGTAAACATTTCAAGAAAAGGCATAAAGAACTTTTGTGGTGGTGATATAAAGTTTTCTACTAGTTTCTTGAAAGTTTGAGTGCTTGGGAAAAACACATCATGCTAATGACTTTAGTAATCCTTTTATTTACTAGAGAAGTTCTGCAATTAAATGCAAGAAGCTCCTGTTTCCCACGTTGTGGCAAGAGGTTGTCTATGGTAAACAAAGTATATTTGTTTGTTTGTGTGTTTGGTTTTTTTCATGCTTTTCCTAAAAAGACTATATAAAGAATGAAAGAAACATACATGCTTCAGTCATTTTAATACCTATGGAAATTTATGAACATAAAGCTATTAATCAGGTTCTTTTGGTAACATCATTTCTTTTGTAATTAACACTTTTGGAGCACTGAAGGAAAAAAGGCAAAATATATGTCTAATGAAAGATGGCTTACTAAACTTCCATTTTTTGAAAAAACAATAAAAATTTTTAACTTGCACAACATGTCTGTTTCCTTTTCTCATTCATCTTTGAGTTAATGCTGTTATCACTGATCTCATGAAACCTAGAAGTCACAAACTCACTGAAGAAGATTCAGTATCCCTTTCAAGATTAGTAGTTATCTGAGAAGTGCTATGCCTAATGAAGATAAACTAAAAAGCAGAAGGTGCTTTTACATGTCACTCTTTAGTATCTGACTTGTCCCTTAGATCAAATGCCTTGCTCTAAAGTTATTTATTCCTTATTGGTTTCCACATGTTCTTGTGCAAGTATGAAAAGTAAAGCAATAGCTATTTAAGGGATGACTCTTGACAAAGCTACAACTAAGCAAATGCTGCAACTGCTACAAGCTTCAAAACTGTGAAATAAAATATAAAATAAGTTAACTACAATAATATTTCAATTTTTTTCATATGACTAGTAAAATTTAGGAATTCATTTCATAGATGAATCTTATTATCCAGAAAGCTATTTTAAATTCAGTTAAAAATTTAACATTGCTTAGTTTTGTAATAATTTGGGAAAAAATGTTATTACTGAATGAAGAAATATATTGCATAAATGTATACCGAATTCATAATTTCATCTGAGTAAGGTAATATCTTAACAATTGAATGAGAAGCTAAGTTTATAAAAAAGCAAATATATTAAATCTGTGTATGTGTATGTGTGAGTGTGTATGTACAAATACATATACACTGACTTAAAGGCACTAAACTACAGAATTGTTGATTAAGAATTGTAAGCTAGGGTGCCTGGTGGCTCAGTGGGTAAAGCTTCTGCCTTCGTCTCAGGTCATGATCTCAGGGTCCTGGGATTAAGGCCTACATCAAGCTCTCTGCTCGGCAGGGATCCTGCTTCCTCCTCTCTCTCTGCCTGCCTCTCTGCCTACTTGTGATCTCTCGCTGTCATTAAATAAATAAAATCTTAAAAAAAAAAAAAAAGAATTGTAAGCTAAAAAACAACACTTCAGCACAATAGTATGCATTTTTCTTTCTGCTATTTATGATCAATTAGATTTTAGAAATCTTCTGCCTTTGAAAAAGTATTTTTCTTTCTTAATATGTATTTTTTAAATGTTTTATTTATTTATTTGTTTCTCTCAGTTGATCTTTGTGTACTGGAATCTGGTCACAATACTCCTATAAATCTTAGAGATAGCGATTGTTATTTCTGTACATACTTCCTTATCTCCCCAGTGGAATGTGGGTTTTGGTTATAGGCAGTTTACATAAATGTTAACATGTCTATGTTATAGTTAAGTAGAAGTTTCTAAGCTGTAAGTCACAGT